>JAJIBD010014125.1:0-17947 GCA_021461705.1 Cryptotis parvus
TCTCATTGTTGTTTTGATTTGCATCTCCCTGATGACTACCAATGACCAGTACTTTTCACGTGACTTTTGGCCATTCAAATTTCTTCTTTGTTGAAGTTTCTGTTATTTTATTTATGTTATTTTGTGTTACTTCTGTATTTTTGTTACTTTACATTTCACAGTGAGCAGTTGACTTAGTTCAATCCATAACTCATGTATAATATAAAAACCTTAAACATTAGGGCTGCAAAGATAGCTTGTGAGGAAGGCAAATGCCTTGAATGAGGCTGACAATGATTTAATCCCAGAAACCAAATGGTCCCTTGAGCATTGCCAGGTGTGTGTTCCTGGAGAACAAAGTTAGGATAAGCCCCAAATACCTATAGGTATGGCCCCAAAGCAGAACCAAACCAAATTTTAAATATTATGCTTTAATTTTCACTCTACAAATTGTTCTTTCCCATGATGGACTACATTTTCCTACGGTTTTGTTTGCTTCCTTTTTTAAAAAAATGTATCTGATAAATTTTGATTCCCCAAATATCTTTATTTTGATTTTTGCTGAATCTTGATTTACCAATTTTTTTTCTGAAAATATCCTTATGCTTTGTTTAGAAATATGTTTCAGTTATTTGGAAGTTTGTCTTCTCAGGTTTCACATTTAGGTCTAGTCAAGCTTAACCAGTGTAACATTTATAGTCGTTTCCTCCCACTACTAGAACAAGGATCTTCTTTGTATTCTAATATAAGTTAATGAGGTTTTCCACTTGGGCTAGTAGAAACAGATATATTCCTAGATTTCTGTGAGCTCTAGATTTTTTCACTTTAGTGCATTTACTTGTCTCATTCCTGATTTTGGAAAGTTTCATCTCACAGAGGCATTAGCCAGTACTGACCAACTATCCAAGAGCAGTCTTTATAAGGGCTTTTTTTTTTTGTCTCGTTTGCCAAGGCATCGAAAATCAGATGGGCTGGACATGTAATGCAATTTGGGGGACGACAACTGGACTAGAGCCATTACCGACTGGATCCCACGGGATGTCAAAAGATCACATGGCCGCCCACCTAAAAGATGGTCAGACTTCTTGGTCAAGACCATGTACGGTTTGAGGCTCTTCCGTATTCCTGAAGCAACAGACTCCATCGGGCTACACTGGCACGTGATAGGGTCAAATGGAAATGTTACTGGCACCCGCCGAGCAAGTCGATGAATAACGGGATGTCAAGTGATCAAGTACAATGGTTTATTCCAGTGTCTACCTTGGCTTCCATAGGTATTCCTCTCAATTGATAGGCCCCAGGTCTCTGCCGAAATTTTATTTTCCACATATTTTCCTCAAATTTAATTGAACTTTTTGATTTATTAGTTTCCAGTTTATGCTAAATTTTGAAAACTTTCTTCATATATCTGCTGTATTTCAATAGTTGTTAACTTTTTAAAAAATTTTTTATTTTTACAATTACAAAGATATACAATTACAAAGTTCATATTTGGGTTTTGGTCATACAGTGTTCCAGCACCCATCCCTCCACCAGTGCCCATCTCCCACCACCAACATCCCTGGTTCCCTCCCTCCTCCCCCAGCCCTCCTCCACGGAAGGTCCTTTATTTCTTTCCCCTTTCTCTCTCTTTCTCTTTTCCTTCCCTTCCAGACTATGGATTACAGAACATACTTTAAAGGGTTCTCATGTGTATCTTTTGCCTCTATTTAATGCTCAGTTCTAGGTTGGCATTAGTATCCTCGATAATTGTTAGCACACTGTTTCATTTTCTGTCTTTCCTAGCCCCTGACTCCCACACGTTTGTGATAATTTCCACCTTTGACAAGACCTCCTGATATATGTTTCACTTGACCTTGGATATTGGTGTCATAATATGTACATTTATATTTATGTTATGCAAATAAATGCTGTCATTCTGTATCTGTCTCTCTCCTTCTGGCTAATTTCACTCAACATAATCTTCTCCATGTCCATCCATTTATAGGCAAATTTTATAACTTCATTTTTCCTAACAGCTGCATAATATTCCATTGTGTAGATGTACCAAAGCTTCTTTATCCAGTCATCGATTTTTGGGCACTCTGGTTGCTTCCTGATTCTGGCTATTGTGAATAATGCTGCTATGAACATAAAAGTAGGGATGGTGTTTCTGCTGCGTATGTTAACTTTTGATACAAGAACAGATCATGACCTTTCATTTTCCAATCTCTTATACCTGGTATATGGAGATATCTAATTTGTTTATATTTATATATTTTATATCTATGTAGTACATATAGACAGAATATGGTATTTTTTGTTGGAATACCTGATTTTGAGTATTAACCAGTTCCTAATAATGCTATAATCTTGATTTTCAAATTATTTTAAAATGGATATTGTAAAGGAAAAGTTCAGATGATAAATCTTTATTTTTCAAATGTAATAGTAATGGTGAATTCAGGAAAGGATTATCAATTTGTCTTAGAAAACAGTGGGTGGAGCAGAGAGATAGTACAATGGGTAAGGTGCTTACCATGCACATGGCCTACCTGGATTCAAGTTCTTATACCCTATATGATTCCCTGATCCCAATAGAAGCAATTCCTTAATGCAGAAGCAGGAGTACGCTGGCTCAGTATATCTGGGTGTGCCCCAAAACCCCCAAATTGGGTGGTGATATATTCATATTACTACTACTAAGCAATAAAAATCAATAAACTATTGATAAACAAACTTAAATGTAGCAGTTGGTGATGGAGAATAGGGGTGACTGTGGTTAAAAAACAGTAGTACCAGTTATCATGTGCATCTTTTGCCTGTCTTTAATGCTCAGTTCTAGGTTGGTATGTATTACAATCCACAATGTATAAGAGAAGGAAGAGAGAAAGAGAGAGAAAGTGAAAGAGAGAAAAGAGATAAAGAACCTGCCATAGAGGCAGACTCGGGGAGGGGTGGGAATCGGGAACATTGGTGGTTTGAAAAGGGCACTGGTGGAGGGGATGGGTGCAGGAACACTGTATGACCAAAACCCAAACATGAATATCTTTGTAACTGTATATCTCAAGGTGGTATAATAAAATATTTTTTTAAAAACAGAGCTCTAAATCACTTTGAAAAAGCCAGAGTAGCTCTAGAGATTCTTAGGTGATGGACCATCTTGCGTCTTGAATCAGTGGTAGTTTATCAAGTGTGAATTCTACAGATTTGATAAAATTGCAGGCTATATATGCACACAAATGAAAAGATGAAATTTGATCATAATGTGGTCTGTAAAGTTCCTGATTTTGGTGGTGTGATATAGATATACCAAGCTCTGAATGGGGGAAAAGTAACTAAAGGGTGAACTGAGTTCCCTGTGTTTTTATATTTTTTTGAAACTTCTTATTATCAAACATTATTGAAAGTTTTTAATGAATGATATAAAAACGTATGTGCAGGAATTATTATAGATATTAATGTTTCAAAAACCCTAAAGTAGCATCTAATGTATTGTTTACTAGTCATAAAATCTAAAAATGTAGCATAGAATCAAGCCTGGTGGACAGATTCAGGAGGCATGGAAATATTAGTTTCCATATATAAATATAGCAAGCCTATTTATATAAGCTACATATATAAATATAGCAAATGGAGTGACCTAAGCAAAGTACTGTGTTTTCTCACACTAGTGAAGACTAAATAGTCAAGGACAGAGCGACAGTATGGTTGGATCCTTATGAATTTGGGCAGGAGACTTCATTTGAGTTCCTCGTATTTTTTAGAAGTTTGATAGCCTTTAGAATTCCCCTGGATGGAGCTCTAGCACTCATATCTCAATCTTCATCTTCACCTCATGTTCTCCTCATGAGCATGTCTTCATTCAAATCTCCCCATGTCTTTAAGGACACAGTCATATTAAACTGGAATCCATCCTAATGATCTCATCTTCACTTGCTTATATGCAATGATGCTATATTCCAATTAAATGATATATATATGAATGGTAAGTTAGAAGTTCACATCTTTTTAGGAGGATGTGATTCAATCCCCCAAGAAAGACAATTGGTTTGGAATGTGTTGGAAGTTGTACTAGAAGAAAAATAGCTAGAAATGAACAAGAGAGTCCAGCTTGAATAATTTATTGCTGACCTTTGAATGTTTGTGATGGGCTGCCATAAAGACCAGAGGCATAGCAGAGAGCAAGGCCAAGTATCCTGACTGATACTAAAGACAGACAAGAAACCCTGAGTCCTAACGCTTTTCTTGCCTCACGTTCCCATAACTCTTCCCTCAGTTCCACACAAAATAATTCACAACTCAGCACCTTCTTCTTTTTTAAAGATTATAAATGACTCTGTACGCTCTAGAGTTTAATTTTATATTCACTTTTATTCATAAATCACATTTCTACAAAGACATTAATTCTCACTCATTACTAACTGCACTGTCTGCTTGATAATTCACCAATGTGTTTTTGTGAGTTCTGTTAGAACAAATAAGCACCTTAATAGGCTTAAATAACATTCGTTTGTTAAAAGTTCTACCTAGCAGAAAAGAAAGAGAAATATGGAAATTTTTTCCATAAAGAATTTTCTTTTTAGTAAATTCTTACTAAAAGAAAGTAAAATATGGAAGATTCATAAGGAATATTTGATCACCTTTTGATTCTTTGCCTACCCTTTGAATTCTGATTCTATATGTGAGTTGAGGATTTGATAGTGTTGTTTACCTTGTGAGGACCCCCATATAAGTCACCTCTATCCATTTATCAGACTAGGAGCTGACAGTGAATAACATCCCTAAAGTAAAAGTGGAGGTGAGGGCAAAATTTTCCCTTTTCATAAAAAAAAAATAATGATAATTTTCATTTATGTTTTTCCTTTGTTTATATACTTAGAAATGTTTTAAAGCTCTTATTTGTGTTTTTCTAGATCCTTTAATAAACATGTAACCACTGGAATATGAAAGTCATGATACAAACTTAAGAAACAATATGGAAAGTATTTTATATGAACGTTGGTTTCTTATCTCTTAAAAGTATTCTCTTCTTTAATTCCGCTAGCCATTTCATTCAAAATTCCTTTAGTAGAGAGACTTGCACATTCACAGACTCAGAGATAAAATTTGTCCAAATAAACCAGCTTAAGTAACAGGAATTTAAGAAAAGATATAAGAAGTAGGACATTTTCTAGAATTTCATCAGCAGGAGTCACGCACTTGGTACATGGTACATGACATGTAGGAGTCATGCATCTCTCTTCAGTATTTTGAATCAGGGTCCAACTTTCTTCCTGTGTTTACTCAAATTTTTTGAAAAAAGTGAATCCATTGTTCCTTTGCTATGTATTGGATTGCTGTGCATTGAATGATACCTGGTTGGTATGTATTTTGGACTGGGTGGAATTAAAATAGCAGATTTTTTTTTAGGGTTGAACCAGTCCCCTTCTCTGGATGAGGCTACACATGGATTCTTTTAACTCCAATAAGATGGACATTTCAATGTAGTAAAGAATAAACCATAGCTATCATATGTGCTCCGTGTCCTCTATCAATTACAACTTCCATACAATCTAGGATTTCTCTGCTGTGTCTTAACTCACTGCCAATATGAGGGGTATCCTCTCATCCTCTACTTGAGTCATTTGCTTGCTCAGTAACTATCAACACATTACCAATGGACTCAAGACTAAATTTCTGCATTATTGTTGAATCACAGTGTCACACAAATGAGGTAGAGCATGTTATTATTAATGTGGCAGCCATCTTGGCCTAAACATGGCTGGGGCCTAGCTGGGAACCCAGAATCTGGAGGTTTTCCCTGCTCTTGGATTGTATATTGTAACCTGTGATAGTAAACCCCTTTTAAAACTGCATCGAATTCCTGAGTTTTCATCCATTTCCCTCCGGCTTTTGGAGGTAGAAGGGAACTTCGCTTCCCGGCACTGTTGGGAACCCCGCGGCATCCCCTGGGTGGGCATGATGGACATCGCCTGGCCTGATCACCATGGGACAGAGATCATTTGCCTCTGAACCGTGAGTAAAATGATGAATATCTCATGGTATAGATACATTGTATCTTTTATTGGGTCAGAACCATACAGAGCCCAGTTAAGGAAGTTTCCTTTCTGAGAACTACTTTATCCTTTCACAAATCTTCTGGGTCCTTGCGATTCTTAAACTGTACCTCTGCATGAGGGCAATGTTTAATAGAGAAAAGGGAGGAATGTAATAGGTTGAATGCAACCTTAAGGGATGAGGTTTGCTAAAAGATTAAAGAAATGAGTGAGAATCTTAAAATGACAGGTAGACTGGTCTTAAAGCTTGAGGACAGACTTATTAAACAGAGTGTAAAATTCGAAAAAGAAATTAGAACAGGATTTAAAATTCAAAAAATATTAGAAAAACAGGAGAGTAAAATTATTAAACAGGATTCACTTGTTAACACGGTCTCTTACGTAGCTTGTATGTCCTTCTGCATTATTTTTCTCATCTGCTATATATTAAGAAATAACTGATGCCTGTCATCCCAGTAAGCCTAGCAGGACCCAGAGCAACCCACATCTGATGCGGTCAGTCATTATCAACATCCAGACTCCATAGTTCCCTCAGAGCTCCATCCAAGAGAAAACCTGATCTTTCCCATATAAGTTTCATCAGTAAATGCTCAAGATGAGAGTCTTCTACTGATAGTATACCACCTACATGGCAGAGCCTGGCAAGCTACACGTGCTTTATTTGTTATGCCAAAAACTAGTAACAATTATGTACCTCACTTCTATGACCCAAAGAATGGTTTGAGGCTCTTCCTGTCCCTGAAGCAAGCAGATGCCCTTGAACTACACTTGCTTGCAACAGGACATATGGATATGTTACTGGTGCCCACTCGAGCAAATCAACGAACAACGGGAAGACAGTGATACAGTGATAAAGACGAGATTCTGGGATCATGTAAAATTTAATGACAATTCCCTCAATGGCAAAGCTACATTATATGATTTCTTTCCTTTATTTGAACAGAAAATAATGAATTTCTTTATAAGCACATTATAGCGCCATGAGGAACAAATCATGCAGCAACAAGAAAAAAACAAAAAGAAAAGAGATGAGAACAGAAGACTGGCTGTTTCAGGAAGCAAGGAAGTCACCTCTGTTCTTCCATTTAATGGTAACAATCATCAAGCAATTTCTCTAAGAAGGAAGATTTATATCATGGTCGGTTTTATAAAAAGACCCAGTTGAGGCATTTCTTATTGTTGTTTCATTACTGCAGCGAGTTGCTTTTGTGGATTAGAAGTGTGAATGAATCAAATACAAGAAAACTCTTCCCTTCTTCCCTGGCTACTGCGCCCAGTGTCACATCTCCCAACTTTTCATAATATCTTAGTTATTGGCTACTATATATCATTTGATTGTGATGATTTATATTATTTCATGTTGTTTTTTGAGAGTGTCTACTGTGTATTGTAATACCTATTAAATTTAATATCTATTAGATTTTTAGCATCTTAGGGCAGAAATCATATTGTATCATTTATGGAAGAACATATTCCTTATGGCTTCTTATAGAGAGCTGGACATATTCACTGGCCCTCAACAAAATAGGACATTAGTGAAATTCTACTCTATGTAATCAGGTTAAAGTCATTAAGTAGCTGAAATACAAATTAAAATGTATCAGTATTTGTATGTATATTATTTTTATGTCAAGAACAAGATATTTTTTCATGACTAACAACACAACCTGACCATTTTTAATGTAGTAATACACTGACTTGTGAAGGGAGGTGGACTTCAATATTCCAACATTTATTTATTTGGGGAAAACAAATAGAAACCTGTGTCTAGAGAACCTATGATTTCATAAATCACTTCAGCTTTCATGAACTTCAAATAATCAACACTGACATAAACAATAATGGTTTTGTGGTTGAAGTAGAAATGCCTACCAACACTGACACTCTAGACCCTGCCTAGCACAGGACTTGTTTTTCATTTTCAGTGACAGAGAACAATTGCAAATTCCCAGATTGGCCAGCCACTTTGCCCAACTGATATTAAGGTTGCAAAGAACTTCCAAGGTAAGAGCCTACTTAAAGTTATGGTCTAGCTACGCAAAGGAAATTTGGTCTAGAAAAAGTCACTTCCAATATTTGGACCTGATCTTTCCCAATATATTTATACAAAAGACTAGTAAAACGTATTTTGGACTACATAGACAATCTAGCAAGTATGATAT
This sequence comes from Cryptotis parvus, assembly GCA_021461705.1. Taxonomy (NCBI): domain Eukaryota; kingdom Metazoa; phylum Chordata; class Mammalia; order Eulipotyphla; family Soricidae; genus Cryptotis; species Cryptotis parvus. The sequence continues at coordinate 8,180 of JAJIBD010014125.1, forward strand.
AGGGATGGGAAAAGAGGGTAGGGAAATCTGACCAAAGAGGACAATTGTTTGTAAATACTAAAATTGAACTTGGAGCAGTTAACTTAATTTTGTTTTCCTTATATATGGTTTTGCTTTTCTTTGAGAGGCATATGTGGTTTTCCTTTTCTTTGAGAGGCCACACGTGACATTTATCATGCACTACTTCTCACTCTGTGCTCATGTGTGATGCACAGTGGTGCTTGGGGGTATCATACATGGTGCCAGGCATCAATCTGTGTACCCTGCATGCAAGGCAAGTGCTATTTCTCCAACCCTATATGTTGATTTTCTAACGCAGAGAAGGCATTTGACAAGATTCAACACCCGTTCATGATAAAAGTTCTCCGTAAAATGGGGATTGAAGGAACCTTCCTCAAGATAATCCAGGCCGCCTACTACAAACCCACAGCTAGCATCATTCTCAATGGGGATAAGGCTGCTCACATTCACCACTTCTATTTAATATAGTATTGGAAGTACTTGCCATAGCAATTAGGGAAGAAAAAGACATTAAGGGCATCTAGATAGGAAAGGAAGAAGCCAAGTTGTCACTATTTGCGGATGACAGGATATTATACCTGAAAAACCCGAAACTCTCTACCAAGAGCCTCCTAGAAATAATAAATTCCTATAGTAGAGTGGCAGGGTACAAAATCAATACCCAAAAGTCAATGGCCTACCTATATATAAACAGCGAAGAAGAGAAGAAAGGGACATTAAAGAAATTATCCCATTCACAATTGCGCTGCAGAAAATCAAATACCTAGGAATCAGTTTGACAAAAAATGTAAAGAATCTCTACAAAGTAAACTACAAAACATTACTTCAGGAATTAAAAGAGGACCTGAGGAAATGGAGACACATTCCCTGCTCATGGATCGGAAGGATTAGCATTATCAAAATGGGAATACTCCCTAGAGCTTTATACAGATTCAGCGCGGTCCCTATAAAGATACCCATAATGTTCTTCAAAGAAATTGAACAAATACTCCTGAAATTTGTATGGAATAATAAACCCCTACGAATAGCTAAAGCAATCCTTGGAAAAAAGAAGATGGGAGGTATCACTTTCCCACAACCTCAAGCTCTACTACAGAGCAGTTGTAATTAAGACAGTGTGGTATTGGTATAGAGACAGACCTGTAGACCTATGGAATAGAACTGAATATCCTGAAACACACTCTCAAATATACAACCACTTAATCTTCGATAAAGGAGCAAAAAATATTAAGTGGAACAAATAAAGCCTCTTCAACAAATGATGCTGGGAAAACTGGGCAGCTACATGTAAAATAATGAACTTAGACCTCCTTCTAACGCCATGCACAAAAGTCAGATCAAAATGGATTATAGGTCTCAACATCAGACATGAATATATAAGGTACATCGAAGAAAACATAGGAGAAATGCTCTATGACATCGAAACTAAAAGTATCTTTAAAAGCAAGAACACAAGTGCTGGTGTGGATGTGGGGGAAAGGAGACACGCATCCATTATTGGTGGGAATGCTGGCTGGTACAGCCTTTCTGGAAAACAATATGGACATTCCTCCAAAGACTAGAAATTGAATTCCCATTTGACCCAGCCACACCACTCCTGGGAGTCTACTCTGGGAAACCAAAAATACGCAGTGGAAACACCATCCCTACTTTTATGTTCATAGCAGCATTATTCACAATAGCCAGAATCTGGAAGCAACCAGTGTGCCCGAAAATCGATGACTGGATAAAGAAGTTTTGATACATCTACACAATGGAATACTATGCAGCTGTTAGAAAAATGAAGTTATAAAATTTGCCTATAAATGGATGGACATGGAGAAGATTATGTTGAGTGAAATTAGCCAGAAGGAGAGAGACAGGTACGGAATGACAGTATTTATTTGTATAACATAAATATATATGTACATATCATCGACACCCACCCTGCAGCAGTTTTTTTTTTTTTTTTTTTACAGCCCAGGTATGCTGAACCAGAGACTCTCAGACATGGGGCAGAGCTGCTTCTTGCTCTCCCTGTGCCGAGCCACTCAGGAGGCGCCTGGGAGGCATGGCGGGTTCTAGCCCTGGCCGACATGCCACCCCAGCAGAGCCTCACAACAAGCCAGATGACATTCCCCTACTCCATGGGGCCCACCATTTTCCACATCCGGATTTCTCTCTGCGTCACAACTCCACCCAGCAGACCAGACTATCACAGCCCGGCTCGCACAGCCACTAGCGGCTGTGCGGTTCATCAATAAATGCTTTATTTAGAGGTGACTACAACAGTATGCCACCCGCACAGCAAGCCTGGCAAGCTGCTCGCGTGTAGTATTTGATATGCCAAATACCAGTAACATTTATATTAGGTCATTCCCATGGCCTAATATAATGGTTTGAGGCTCTTTATGTTACTGGAGCAAGCAGATGCCTTTGGGTATTACTAGCATGCGACAGGACATATGGAGATATTACTGGTGCCCGCTCTAGCAAATAGATGATGAACGGGAAGATAGTGATAATGATAGTGATGATACCAATATCCAAGGTCAAGTGAAACATATATCAGGAGGTCTTGTCAAAGGTGGAAATTATCACAAACATGTGGGAGTCAGAGGCTAGGTAAGACAGAAAATGGAACAGTGTGCTAACAATTGTCGGTTACTAATGCCAACCTAGAACTGAGCATTAAATAGAGGCAAAAAGATACACATGAGAACCCTTTAAAGTATGTTCTGTAATCCATAGTCTGGAAGGGAAGGAAAAGAGAAAGAGAGAGAAAGGGAAAGAAATAAAGAACCTGCCATGGAGGGCTGGGGAGAGGGAGGGAACCGGGGACATTGGTGGTGGGAGATGGGCACTGGTGGAGGGATGGGTGCTGGAACACTGTATGACCAAAACACAAATATGAGCTTTTTAATTGTATATCTTTGTAATTTGTAAAAATAAAAAATTTAAAAATAAATAAATAAAAGTATCTTTAAAGACGACACACCACTGACCAAGCAAATGGAAGCAAAGATAAACAAATGGGATTATGTAAAATTGAAAAGCTTCTGCCCCTCAAAAGAAATGGTGACCAAGATACAAAGACAATCCACAGAGTGGGAAAGGATATTCACCAAATGCCCATCTGACAAGGGGTTAACATCCAGGATATATCAGGCACTGGTAGCACTTCACAAGAAAAAACAGCCAACCCCATCAAAAAATGGGGGAGAAGAAATGAACAGAAGCTTCCAAAAAGAGGAAATTCAAATGGCCAAAAGGCATATGAAAAAGTGCTCTTCATCTTTAATCATCAGGGGAGATGCAAATCAAAACAACAATGAGGTACCATCTCACACCACAGAGACTGGCACACATCCAAAACAGCAAAGAACAACCGGTGCTGGCGTGGATGTGGGGGAAAAAGGGACTCTGATCCACTGTTGGTGGGAGTGCCGACTGGTCCAGCCCTTTTGGAAAACAATATGGGCATTCCTCCAAAAACTAGATATTGAGCTCCCATTTGATCCAGCAATAGGACTCCTGGGAATATACCCAAGAGACAGAAAAACACATAGTAGAAACACTATCTGTACTTCTTTTGTTCATCTCTGTGCTATTCACTATAGCTAGATCTGGAAACAACCTAAATGCCCAAGAACAGAGGACTGGTTAAAGAAACTGTGGTTCATCTACACTATGGAATACTATGCAGCTGTCAGAAAAGATGAAATTACGAAATTTACCTGCAAATGGATGGACACGGAGACTATCATGCTGAGTGAAAATAGTCAGAAGGAAAAGGACAGATATAGAATGACTGCATTCATTAATGGGATATAAATAGATACTAGTGTTTTACTAACTGTGGGAAGTGGTGATGTCAGACTAGAACTCACCATTGAATATACACAAAGAGACCTAAGTGATAAACTCTAAATATCTGCAGGTCTAGCTACAATGTGTAAAATAAGAGGGAGAGAGATGCAGAGACAGAGAGAGAGACTGAAAGAGAAAGAGAGTAAACAGGGGTACCTGCTATTGAGGCAGCCTGGGGGTGGGTGGGAGGGGTTGGGGTACATTGGTGGTGGAAATGGGGCACTGGTGGAGGGATGGGTGCTGGAATACTGTATTACCAAGAACCAATTATGAACACCTTTGTAATTGTATGTCTCACGATAGCATAATAAAATTTTTTTTAAAAATGAAAATAACAATTTTTAAAAAAGTGCGGAAGGCAAACACCTTACCCACTGTACCATTGCTCTAGACAATTTCTGGAACTACTTCTGGTCGTCTAAGCCCTACCAGAAGTGGCCCTAAGCACAGAGCCTGAACTAAGCACTGAGCACAGCCAGATGTAGCCCAAAAAACAAAACAAAATCCCCACACAATAAAGAGTAAAGTATAAGTCAAAATGATTTTTCAAGTAATCATAACTATGTAAGTTATTATCATGGTGTTAAGAACATAGACAATATTTAAGAGCTGGTAGCAATTAAAGAAAAAATTAATCACATGATGATTGCAAAATTAAATAATACAATGTAACTTATTTGCAAACTGTGGCAGATAAGTTATAGTAAAATGCTTTTGTTTAATGTTCTTTCATTGCCCATAAGTGGACTGAAACATATCAGAGCTCTTCTGTTCATAAGTAACTGCCACTGATCTATTTCCGTACAAATAAAAAATTGGAACATAGAAGACAATTAATAAAATTTAGTTATTAGTATATATTCTTTTTAGTCTCAAACAGTTCTTTTCAGTCATGTGCACTTATTTATCACATTTTAAAGATCAGCAAATGGAAGTCATTTGAAAATGATGGAGTTACAATGCTTTTCTCTTGTGCCAAAATTCTAATCTGTGCTGTTAAGTGAAAACAAGTTTAATGACAATCTCTCAGACTGTGAGCGAATGAGTGGGAAATACCAGTCCAAAAACAAATACTTTTGAAAAGTTACGGATGCAAATTGGGATTAGAAAGTAATATTTCTTTTCTCTCCTGGATGTTTACACTAGTGGTTCATCCATGCTTGGGCAGCAAAACACAGGAAATCTGTGCTATGGGTTGTTGGGATCTAAGGGAGCCCGTGATTGACTCTTGTGTTGTTTCTATACTGGTCTTGCCAATTATATTTTTAAACAGCAGCTACCGTTATATACTTTTCTCTCTCTCTCAGGAGTTCACAAACAAGTTTTTAATTTTAAGGTCAAACTGGAGGTCACTCTAAAGGTATGGAAAATTCCACTCCCATGACAGCGTCTGGACACAATTTCTTTCTCCCGTTGGGCATTCTGGAATGTTGAATCACAGGCAAGAGAGGCAAAGTGAGACACAGAACAAGGCTGCAGAAATGTGCTCAGTGGGGGAACATTTTTTTCTTCTATTTTAGCATTAAAATGGAAAAATAGAAAGCTGGAAAATAAGAAGGTTGAGAAAAGCACTACCTTTACAAGTGTTTGAGAGTAGAAAGGAGAATCTTTCACTTACAAAATTAGCTCTTTTGTTCCTCAGATTTTATTAAATATATTATAACCTTTCATGAGTAAGTAGTCAGGGGAGTATCTGAGTAATACTCATCCCAGAAAAAAAGGCATAAAGACACCTGGCTTCTATAGATTTATTAGCTCAGCTAATACTGATGAAGAAGAAATTAATCTAGGTTATTGATATCTTAATAAGAATAGTTCCTCACCTTCAAGAAAATAACTTAAGTCTTCTATGGAAAAGTCTAGGTGTATCCTAAACCTTTCTAACTTTCTGGAAAAAATATGAACCAACTAATACAACAAGTATTATGTTGTGACTTATAAACTAACAATTCACTTATGTCACAAAGATTTCTCATTAGCTCAGCAGCCAGACACCAAGGAAGGGCAAATACTCTAATCAAGGATTGCACTCTGAATAGAGGCTCCTTTTAATGCTCATACTAACTCGTTTAGCTCGCTCTCTCCCTCTTTGCTCCCTTTAATACCCATGATACCTTGTTTAGGCCACTCTCTTCCTCTTGGATTCCTTTCTGAGCAAAGGTTAACTATATAAACATGCTCGTTGTTTTGTTGAGGAATTCAGTCCTTATAAATCACTAGCCAATTTTTTTGCTTTGGATCTATGGATCTGTGGTATGATGTATCAAATAGTCTAGACTAAGTGATTTTGTAAAAGTCAAGGGTGCTGAAATATGACCAGGTAAAAACAAGTTACAAAAAAAAAAGGCTTAGTGCCTCTCTTTGTGAAATACCAGCCAGATCCAATCTTTATGAGCCCCTGGTAAATTACCCACCTGTTTTCACTTACATGACATTAAAAAACACTTATACATCATTACATTTTTGTATCATATTAGTGAAAATGAATGCTAACACAATATGTGATAAACAATGTTAATGAGATGGAAGGTTGTGCCTGTGTTACCCTGATAGGATTACTGTGCCCTGATCAGCTTTAGGTCATTTTATGGCATTCTTTGGGCCTTTTCTGAACAAAGAGCAGAAGGAGAGCTTCACTTCCAGCACCTGCTGTTTCTCCACTTGCACAGACTGCTTGTCAGGAAAGTTGGGTTAAATTGTGAGAAGATGCTGGGACTTTCATAATTGAATGGAAATCGGGGGGATATTTTCCTTGTGGTCAGTGTGGAAATCCACTTACTATGCACACACATACAGTATTTTTGTACCTTACTGAATTGAACATGTAATCAGAATATGGCCAGTATGTTTATTTCTACTGATGGCAATTTCCATTAGATTTACAAAGTTTCTTTCAAATAAGTCTCAAATTGGGACTGTCTAAAGACATGTCAGCTTATCCCTTCAATGGCAATGATTAGCGAACAAACAAAAATCCAGACTTTCCTAGGGGAAAACTGCTATGATTACCAGTGGAGGTAAAACCTTTGCTTTTTTAATCCACTTTATAGTTACCAAATTGTATCAGTACATCACTAAGTACCATCATCTCTATCACCAACTGACCTCCCATGTAAAGCTAAAGAGGAGAGCCGTGAGGAGTTTAATTTCATGATTCTTGTTTAAACAAGTGCTTTGGTATGTTTACCCAGTGTTTAAGGAGGCAGCAGGAAGCACGGGTGACTGATCATGGAATATGGTGCCCTGTCTCATAACAGGCTCCACCAGATGACCAGTTTGGGAAGCATGGTTGGAAAGGAGCATGTAAGTCTGAGGGATAGGCACGGTGTGCTTCCTTGTAGTATTTTTTGAAAGAGAAATTCTCTGTTCTCACTAAGTTATTAAGAGGTATCTACAAGGAGTCATACTTCTGAAAATTAAAAATAAGTGCACAATAGAAGCCTCCATAGTATACAAGTATAGAAGTCCCCAACACACTTTTACAAACACCCTAACTCCCACCAACACCCCCTCTTCTACAATGTTGGCAGATTCTTCTCTGAGCCCAGTCGGGACTGATTGCTTATACACTTGTTACAGATGCATCTTCTGCTGCCTACTACGGATGCTGCCTTTTATACTAGATTTTTTTTTATTTATCCCTTTCCACAGCTAGACTGAAAACACCTTGATGGAACTAAGCATTGTGTTTTTCCACTAAACATAGGTCAGTGCTACGTACCCACTAAATGTTGTTTTGCTGATTCCCTGGAGAGAATAAAGAAAAATGACTTGTCATAAAGCAATGCTGAGTCATAATAGCATTTCTCAAAAGAAAGGACAAAAAGTGAGATATGTAGGAGGTTTTGGAAGGAGGGCGAGGCGTTTGTGTACGTGGCGTTGACTGAGTAGGGTGACCTGGTTGGGGTAGGTAGGCATGGTGACATAACAGTCTAGGTCTGATGAACTCCAGCAAGATGAAAGTTTCTGAAAGGGCCACGAGAAAATAACTGACGAAATCCTAGGCAGCTTATTGGATTATGATTTGGTAAAATGATGTAGTGAGATGCTTCTGGAAGGGTTTTTTTGTTTTTTGGGTTTTTTTTTTTTTTTTTTGCATTTTTTGGGTCACAGCCTGTAATGCTCAGGGGTTTCTCCTGGCTCTGCACTCAGGAATTACTCTTGGCGGTGCTCGGGGACCATATGGGATGCCAGGGATCAAACCCTGGCGGCACGCCACAGGCTGGCCATCACTCCGGCCCCCTAGAAGGTTTTTTTTAAGTTACAACCTTATCTTCTTGAGCAGATTTTCTGAAAGTCAAGTAGCAAAATCAGGTTCATGTGGCCATTGAATACTGTGGCTGCAGCTGGTTTAAAAGCTCGATATACTTTTAATTTTTTCTCTTAAAATTATAACTTAAAGCTTTTACAGATCCTAATCCTTAAAATGAAGAAAAACAAGAAGATGATCATGGTAGTCACTTAGGAGACAACCTTTTCTCTAAGAGAGAAAGAAAGCCGTAAGAACAGGCGACCAGTGAACAAGAAGCAGTTGAGGATGTCTTTATAAGGTCTACAGGGAGTGCCAGTACAAAGTGTTGAGTTCTGGGCTGAAGGCAGCCTGAGCACAGCAGAAACCCATATAGTTCATGCTGCCAAAAAACACATCTGAGTGGGTCCCTGCCTTTATGATGAGTTTTCCTACAGTTTTTTTCCCCAGAAAGAAAATACTGGTTTGATCAGGAGTTAAGGATGACTGAGCAAAGCTTTTCTGGATGGGGAAACAGTCTTTACCACAGCTCAGTCAATGATTAGGGGTTTTGGTATCCTGACAAGTATTTTTTTTCAGTTTAACATTTTATTTTTATTTTTTTAATTTTTTAAATTTTTAAAAAATTTTTATTACACCACCTTGAGACATACAGTTACAAAGGTGTTCATAATTGGTTCTTGGTAATACAGTATTCCAGCACCCATCCCTCCACCAGTGCCCCATTTCCACCACCAATGTACCCCACCCCCTCCGCCCACTCCCAGGCTGCCTCAATAGCAGGTACCCCAGTATCCTCTCTTTCTCTCTCTGTCTCTCTCTGTCTCTGCATCTCTCTCCCTCTTATTTTACACATTGTGGCTAGCCCCTGCAGATATTTAGAGTTTATCACTTAAGTCTCATTGTGTATATTCAATGGGGAGTCTGACATCACCATTTCCCACACTTAGTAAAACACTGGTATCTATTTATATCCCATTAATGAATGCAGTCATTCAATATCTGTCCTTTCCTTCTGACTAATTTCACTCAGCATGATAATCTCCATGTCCATCCATTTGCAGGTAAATTTCATAATTTCGTCTTTTTCTGACAGCCGCATAGTATTCCATAGTGTAGATGAACCACAGTTTCTTTAACCAGTCCTCTGTTCTTTGGCATTTAGGTTGTTTCCAGATTCTAGCTATAGTGAATAGCACAGAGATGAACAAAGAAGTACAGATAGTGTTTCTGCTATGTGTTTTTCAGTCTCTCGGGTATATTCCCAGGAGTGCTATTGCTGGATCAAATGGGAGCTCAATATCTAGTTTTCGGAGGAATGCCCATATTGTTTTCAAAAAGGGCTGGACCAGTTGGCACTCCCACCAACAGTGGATGAGAGTCCCTTTTCCCCACATCCACGCCAGCACCGGTTGTTCTTGCTGTTTTGGATGTGTGCCAGTCTCTGTGGTGTGAGATGGCACCTCATTGTTGTTTTGATTTGCATCTCCCTGATGATTAAAGATGAAGAGCACTTTTTCATATGCCTTTTGTACATTCGAATTTCTTCTTTTTTGGAAGCTTCTATTCATTTCTTCTCCCCATTTTTTTGAAGGGGTTGGCTTTTTTTTTCTTGTGAAGTGCTACCAGTGCCTGATATATCCTGGATA
>JAJIBD010014126.1:0-10000 GCA_021461705.1 Cryptotis parvus
GCTTGACTCTCGTTTCCTTCCTCCCGCCGCGTTCCTGCAGCCTCGGACCTGGACCTCGGAGGAGGTAGAGTGCTCTGCTTTTCGCCTCATTCTGCATTGGTTCTGCATGTAGGGGGTCGGGCGGAGGGATGCCAGGTCCCTCTCTCCGCTGCACTTCGCCGGCGCGGACAAAAACCAGGGAAACTCTGGGCTCTGCGAGGCCCCGAGGTGGTTTCCTTCAGGCCCAGCTGACTGTCAGCACAGCTGGTTTCAGGAGGGGAAGTTGGGTGCCTTCCCTACCGGCGGGGTAACTAAAAGGTAGGGCCACTGGGGCTCAGTCCTTGATGTTGGGGAGCAGAAGGCCTCCCGCCCTTCCCTTTCCTGCCAATGAGAAGAGAAAGACACTTCCTGAAGGCCCGAGAACCAGATGGCCCGGGCCTGTTTCCAGCCCTGGCTCTCTGGCACTCACCCACCTACTTGGTCTCCAGGCCAGGCCAAACCATACAGGAAACTGGTTTAAGGTGTTAGGGTTTCCCTGGATAATACAAGGGTGCAAAGTGGGAGTGCCTGGACATTCAACTGCAGCCTGTCTCATACTGGGGTCGGCTGGAAGTCCTGGGCTCATTTGTTTTTCCTCACTTCCTTTTAAGGAACTGACCAGGCTATCCCCAGGGGAGTCTCCCTAGAACCCCTGTCTACCCAGTGCTACTTTCCGGGCCCCTAGGAAAGGCCCTGCTTTTGAGGCCCCTCGTTTGCTAACAGGCAATTCTAAGTCAAACTTTCTCTGTTTAGTAGAGGACTGATCCCAAGAAAGAAAGAAAACTCTTAACTTGTGGCTTTTTGAGATTCATTTTTTCCAAAGCAGTAAAAGAGTAATAAAAAATAAGAAGCCACAAGTGCTTTGTGAATTATCTGTGGTGCTCTGTTTGCTTTTATCACTGAAAAGGCAGTTGTCTGTGGCCTTGTGCCCCGCATGTTGGACAGAACATAAGGCTATCTGGCTCCCTGGACAGCTGCAAAATGACTTAGGAAAATAAGAATTTCCATGAGGTCTGAGAAGAGTGTCCCTCTATGGCAGTAATTCATACCTACAGCCATGGCTGAACTTTATCCTTACAGAGGATTCCCCTTGTGAAAATGTGGTTTTCATTTCATACATATAAATCAAGATACAGAGGCTGGTTGGAGAGATAGTACAATGGGTAGGCACTTGCTTTGCACACAGTCAATCAGGTTCAATCCTCAGTACCACATATGATCTTCTACGTTGTCAGGAGTGATCCCAGGGCATAGAGCCAGAAGTAATCCCTGAGTACAGTCAGATGTGGCAGAAAGGGAGGGAGGGAGGGAGGGAGGGAGGAAGGAAGGAAGGAAGGAAGGAAGGAAGGAAGGAAGGAAGGAAGGAAGGAAGGAAGGAAGGAAGGAAGGAAGGAAGGAAGGAAGGAAGGGAAGGGAGGAGGGAGGGAGGGAGGAGGAGGGAGGGAGGGAGGGAGGGAGGGAGGGAGGGAGGGAGAGAGGGAGGGAGGGAGGGAGGAAGGGAGGGAGGGAAGGAGGAGGAAGGGAGGAAGGGAGGGAAGGAGGGAGGGCGGGGAAGGAAGGAAGATGAAAGGAAGAAAGGTAGAACATGTGCTTCTGTGGCCTAAGAGTTGGCATTTGTTTGAGGGAAGGGAGGGAGGAATAGAGGGAGGGAGGGGGGGGGGACAAGGAAGAAAAGAAGGAAGGAAGGGAGGGAGGGAGGGAGGGAAGAAGGAAGGGAGGGAGGGGTGGGAAGAAGGATGAAAGGAAAAAAGGCGGAACATGTGCTTCCGTGGCCTAAGAGTTGGCATTTGTTTCTTCCTTTTGTTTCTTTCATTTTGGGGGGTTCTGAGTCACACCTTGGGATGCTACAGCAATACTCTCAGCTAAGTGACTGGGGAGACCACGTTGCACCAGCAGCGGTTCTGCATGTAAACCCTACACTCCATTCCTCTGAGTTATCTGCCTGCTCTGGCACTTACTTTTCTCCCAGCACCTCGAATAGAGCCAGGCAGAGCTTACACTCCAAATGCACTGACTGAAGAAAGGAGTAATTAGGCTACTATTTCAGGTGTAGCAAGGCTTCAGAAACACAGAGGCAAGCAAGGGTTGTGTGTACTGGTGAAATCCTCAGCCCGATGGATGTCATGTATGACATGTATATACAATATACAGTCTCTTCAAGTAACATATATCACTGGTGCCCCAGTTTAACCTAAACCTGCAGTGAGGCAGGAAGTGAGTAGTGTGCTCACAGTTAGCAGACACAAATAATTCTGCTGATAGTGATGTGACCACCAAATTACTTAATTTCCTGAGCCTTTGCTTTCTCATCTGTAAAATGGGGCATACACAATATCTACATCAGGGAGTTATGATGAAGTTTCAATTATGTATGTAGATGTAAAAGTCCTTAGTATAGTTCATGACACATAGGTTCAGTAAGCCATAGCTATTGTCTTTAAGCAAGATCAGTAGCAGAAACACTCATGGATTGAATGTCCTTGCTACCTCTCACACTATAAACTGAATGAGTTCTCAGTCCTGCTGCCTAGGTGGAGGGCTCCAAGGTAGAGAAAACAGCCAGCATCAGAATACCTATCTACCTGAAGGGACCACCAAGCAGATACCTCACTTTAAACCATCCATAAAGACTCCCTGGTGCCATGAAAATAGTACTTGTATGCCTGTAAGTGAAATCATAAATCTTCATCTACTTTCCATTTAAAAAAAAAAGTGGGGAAAGGATGTGGTTTATGCCTGTCTCCATCCCCGAAGTTCAATCCCCAGCACACATTAAAAAATAAGAACAGAAATGTCTGCTTTTCAAGAATCTATAACAAAACAAATAGAACATGATATTCTTACACGTCATCAGAATTTCAGTCACTGCATCTCTATGCTGGAATAGGCATCAGTTTACTCTAAGAACTCTAACTGACATAATCATCCTTTGAGATGTAATCGGAATTCCTGCCTGTGAGAGCTGCATCTCAGCTCTGATATTTTCGGGACACTGAAATAGGCTAATTTCTTTTTCTCCCTAGGGCAGCCGGTCTGCGGGGAGGGACCCAGAGGCCCTGTTATAAAGTTGTCTACTTCCACGATGCTTCTCGAAGAATGAACTTTGAAGAAGCCAGAGCTGCCTGCAGGAGGGATGGGGGGCCAGTTAGTCAGCATGGAGTCTGAAGATGAACAGCGACTGATAGAGAAGTTCATTGAAAATCTCCTGGCATCTGATGGTGATTTCTGGATTGGGCTCAGAAGGCATGAGGAGAAACAAAACAATAGCACAGCCTGTCAGGACCTTTATGCTTGGACTGATGGCAGTACATCCCCATTTAGGTAAGTCCATGGAACCATGCTGGCTAACTCATATGGCTAAACTTCAAAAAGGAAGCAAGCTTAATCCACAGTGTCAGATCGATGGGGGGGAGAAAACACAGATATGCAGAGCCAGGAGTGTGGCAAAGGTGGAGACTCAACCTCAGATCTGAGTCCAACTTATGCCCAGTGAGTTCTGGTTGGGTGGACGAAAACTGAAAGCACTGCTTCAATAGCACAAGGGCTAGAAGTCAATGAGTTTGGTCATCTGGCCTTTGGGGCCTAGAACTTTAGGGAGAGGTTGAAGGTCTGTGGGACTGAAACTCAGGCTTGGATTCCTGCCTACAGGAAATTGTGATGATAGGCGAGAAGTCAAAACCAAGATCTAATTCTATGGATAGCCAGCATCACCATCACACCCCACCTTGGCACCATGGCCTTGCTGCCCTCTTTCCTAACAAATACAGTAATGTGGACAAAACTCAAAAATAGCAAAACAAAAAGACACATCGAATATAAAAAATATTGTTATAACAGTTACAACAAATTTACCAGGCTGATATATTTTTTACAATAAAATGTTTATGTCAATGAAACACTAAAAGTGTTGCCAACAAAAAATATTAAGAGATAAAGACTGGAGAGATAATATAGCAGGTAGGGTGCACCCAACCCAGGCTCTATCCCTAGCACCACATACGGTACCCCAGTCCTACCAGGAGTGATCCCTGAGCACAGAGCCAGGAGTAAGCCCTGAGCACTTCAGTAGGTGGCCCCAAAACAAAACAAACAAAAACTAAATTAACATATATGTATGTATGTATATATATATATATATATATATATATATATATATATATATATATATAGTATGTGGGCTAGAGAGATAGTACAGTGGGTAAGGCACTTGCCTTGCACCTATATGAACTGGGTTCTATCGCCAGCATCCCATATGGACCCCTGAGCACTGCCAGAAGTAATTTCTGAGTGAAGAGCCATTGAATAACCCCTGAGCATTGTCAGGTGTGACCAAAAAGCTATATATGCTCATATATATGTACCTATTATATTTAAGCAGCAGATGAGGATCTACCATGGTCCATCCATTATGATCAAATTTACATCTTCATCTGCATTTTAGTATCAATAGCTCCTGAAGCCCTCTTATGGAACTCACTTCCTGGATGAATTTCAAAAAGGAAAATAGTAGGATGAACTGTACGTCCCACCTCTGTAGCTGGTCCTAGGGTCATAACTGATACTTAATGGTCTCCCCTTCTCTAATGTTCAATTTAGAGTCCCTCACCCTCTGCTTAGGGGGCCTAAATGGCTTAAACTGTGGCAAGGCCTAGACCCTCATCCCTCAGGTATTGGGGCCTGAGTTCCCTTTGTACTTATGAAGCTGCAATGTTCACAGTTTTTTTTCATTTATTATTAGAATTGGGCAGGTGAGAAACAAGAGTACCCAAGTAAATAACCTGTTTGCCTTCCATAATGTATAAGAGCAGATCTATCTCCCTCTTTGTTAGGGCACTTTCCTCCAGCCAAGATAATGGCTCTTGTTTGTTTGTTAGGGGGAATTGTACATCACTCAGTGATGCTCAGGGTTTACTCCTGTCTCTGTGTTCAAGGATCATTCCTGGAGGAGCTTGGGGAACCATATGGGGTGCCAGGAATCAAACCTATATCTACAACATGCAAGACAACCACCCTACCACCTATACTACTGTTCCAGCCCCAATGGCTCCTCTTCTTAACCACTGATCCCTAGAATCTTATATTCCAAAATGCCCAGGTAGCAGCCATAGCTCATAATTCCAAATCATGATTCCAAATCAAACCCTTGCTCTGGCAAAAAATTGTTCTCCTTTAGGAACCAAAATTCTCTAAACCCACAGAGCTCAGAACTGTAGATAATGTGAAAATCACACATTAGGGCCGAAGCAATAGCACAGCGGGTAGGAAATTTGCCTTGCATGCAGCATACCTGGCTTTGATTCCTATATAAATAGGCCATTACCAATGATAATAAATGGGGATATCCCTTGGCTCCCAGATCCATGTACTCTCATGCTTAGGTTCTGTTGCCAATATAAAAGCCACTAAGATCTTTATATCTTAGAGAATGATGCCCCATCAGCTAAGAGTTTTGCCTCTGAGTGTTCCCAAAATACTATTCCATTCCCCTATCAGGATAGCAGCTACAGAATAGCAGTGTATATGATATTACTTCAAATTACCTGGCCAGGTGTTTACTCCCATACTACTTTGTGATAAAGTAGTTCTTTGTTCTGATGAGATGTTATATGGTATCCTGTGATGGTAGATCAAATATTGTATAAACCCTTGGATAGCTATTCTGGCCTTACCTGAAGCAAATAAGGCTGCTATCAATTGGCCGAATCCTTCACGTCCAGGTTGTTCGGTGTCTCTTCCATGCTAGACGCCTTCTGGTGGTTTATGATGTGATGAATTCTCATCCTTTATGCCTGCTCCCATACGTATTTTCACATATCTCTATCCAAGAGTTCTTTGCCACCCATATTTTACTCTTCCTCTATTTATAAAGATTTTTCTTCCTTGATCACCTGACCAAGCTGATCAAAGTTATCTGCCTTACCCCTTACGGTTCTTATATAACTGTCAATAACCTCTCTTTCCATACAAAGTGGTTAACTATATATACTAACTAAGCTTTGGCCAGGAAGGATGTCTCTTTTCCCTCTAAGTTTTCAGGGGCATCTGTGAACATGGCTGTTATTCAGTTTTTATCCATATGGAGTTGTAGTTCCATACTTGACTGGCCTATCCACAACTCAAGCTTAGGCTGATCTATCAAGTACCTCCTTACGCAGCTATAGTGTAAGCTGGAGGAGAGCCTCCAGTATGACCGTGTTATATGTCACTAGGTCATCTGTTCAAATGGTTCATATGGGACCCTTTAGTCCTGGCTATATCTCTTACATTTTATAACTGACTGATTCCAGTCATGCCAATATCTGGTGAAGTCTGTCTAATATAGTACCGCAAACATAATAGGCAAGTGGGATTATATGGGCTCTGTGCCCTTCCAAGCAAACTAAAGCTTGTTTTGTGAAAGATGATTCTCAGCTGTAGGTGACATTACAACAGAATCCCAGGAGTCTGCACTGAGATTCTCTCATTAAGGACCATCACAAATTCCATCTTATATGTTTTGTAATACTACTTATCCCTCCAACAATAGGGTCTCTGGGTTCTATGACTAATCAGCTTACACCAAATCCTAAACTACTTGAGTTCCTTTCTGTTTTGAACTCTTACTCAAAGACAACCATCTTTTGTATTTGCTGGTATGTGGACAGTACAGTATGAAATGGGTATGAAATCCTCTGCATTTAGAACCAGAAGAGGCCTATTAGGCATTATGTTTCCCTCTTCAAGTTATTGTAAAACACTTCAAATTATTGCAAGATGCAACTGTCTTGTTATTTAATTTGTAAGAAATGTTCTGTCATTCTTTAGATCTAAGCCATTATTATGAAATAGAAGTTCCTTAATCTATGTGAAGTTTCTCTTCAACCTCTTCAACCTAGAGGACATGAAACTAAGGTCTGCAATGCCCTAGTCACTTTCAGCCCATCTGATTCAATCCACATCATGACAGTAATATAGAGAGCCATCACAGTTTTTCTGCAAGATGTCTGAGCCATCCAACTCTCTCCATACCATATTATAACAGAAAGTAGGAGAATTCATATAATCCTTAAGCAAAAACATAAATAGGTGCTTTTATCCATTCCAAATTAATGTTATAATGTCATAATCAGTTATGATTATCTTCCTGATACATATGGGAAAGAATATGATCATTAGATCTACACTAGGTCCCTGAGGGCACATTAATCTTTTTTTTTTTTTTTTTGGGGTCACACCCGGCAATGCTCAGGGGGTTTCTCCTGGCTCTGCACTCAGGAATTACTCCTGGCGGTGCTCGGGGACCATATGGGATGCCGGGATCGAACCTGGGTCAGCATGGGCCGGCTGCATGCAAGGCAAATGCCCTACCCGCTGGGCTATAGCTCCGGCCCCCTGGGCACTAATCTGTTCTAGCAAAGATGCCACATCTGGCAGAGCAGCTGTGATTGTGGCTTCTTGCTTGAGTTTATTCTCCTCTGGTACCTTCATTACCCCACTGGGTTTTACAGGAACCAAAAATAACACATTAAATAGATGTATTCTGAGGAAAAACATACTTGCATACCTCAAGCTTTCAGGTTGATATTACTTTTGACATTTTCCTCGGACAAAGATATTTATTCAGTGTCTTGGAGCAGATGTGAAGAGTACAGTTTCACATATATCAGGAGGTCTTGTCAAAGGTGGAAATTATCACAAACGTGTGGGAGTCAGAGTTTAGGTAAGACAGAAAATGGAACAGGGTGCTAATAATAGTCAAGGGTACTAATGCCAACCTAGAACTGAGCATTAAATAGAGGCAAAAGGATACACATGACAACCTTTTTAATGTATGTTCTGTAATCCATAGTCTGGAAGGGAAGGAAAAGAGAAAGAGAGAGAAAGGGAAAGAAATAAAGAACCTGCCATGGAGCAGGGCTGGGAAAGGGGAGGGAACCAGGAATGTTGGTGGTGGGAGATGGGCACTGGTGGAGGGACGGGTGCTGAAACACTGTATGACCAAAACCCAAACATGAACTTTTTAATTGTATATCTTTTTATTTGTATATCTCACGGTGGTATAATAAAATACTTAAAAAAAAAGAGTACAGTTTCAGAGACTCACACTTGACCTTCTCCACCATTATAACTCTTAACCCTAAAAAGGAACCAAAATTGGATTATATCAACTACTAAATGTCTTTTCATTTCATATCCTTGAGAACTGGAAAATAATCATGGACTGAAGCCCACAGCAAACTGGTCATGGGTTATAACTCTATTTAATATGCCCTCATTCTGATAACATTTGGTCATCAGAAATGACACTCTGATGGGTTCATTCTGATTGGTCATTCTGATGACATTCTGATGGATTCTCTTGATGACATTTAGGTCCGTGTAATGTAAATTTGTATTCTGTGTCCACCAGTACTTTGAATGTTTGGGTGCTTTTCTTTCCCAGTATATGGTTATTTGAATAGCCATAGGTCCCATTGGAAAACAAACAGGGTAATTATTACCTTGTATATTAGCAGTGTAACAGTGAGTGTTCTTTCCTTCTGGAAGCTGGTCTCACCTTCTATCAGTGAATTCCTTCATGGCAAGCTGTCTCAGGACCAGAACCATGGTGCCAGGCATAATATTCCATTTTACTGCTGAAATGAAAAAATATAAAGCCATAAGTGAGGAGTTGAACAAAGCAAGGCAGGGTAGGAGGTGCACCAACAGGACTGAAAAATGGTCTTCAGGAGCCTGAGCAATAGTACAGTGAGGAGGGCATTTACCTTGCATACAGATGATGCACGTTCGATCCCTAAGACCCCATATGGTCCCCTGGACGTTGCCAGAAGTGACCCCTGAACATAGAGCCAGGAGTAATCTCCAATCACTGATGTATATGCCCCCCAAAAAAAAAAAGGAAAAAAAAAATGGTCACTAGGCAACTAATATGATATTTAGGCCACTAATGAGGGGCAGATTCCAACCTCATTCAGGTTTCCCTGCTACCCAGGCATAGTAACCAGGTTCAGTTATTGTCCAGTCATTCAACTCAGGGGAGAGCAGAAATTTTTTTCTCTTGAAAATAGCAACAAGGACTCAAGCAGAGCCTTGTGGGGTGCTACAGGAAGACCTCCTGGCCATGTCTAAGGAGGGGCTCTGGTAGAGCTACATAGAACAATAAGGCCTAGCATCAAGGCAGGCTTGGCCCAGAAGGAAACAGTTCGGATGGGTGAACTGGTGGACTGCAAAGCTCCATCCTGAGATAACACCTGCACTAAGTGCTCACAGCCTGTAGAGTTTCTGCAATCGAAAGCCTTAAGCCAGCACACACATCCTGCTGAGGAGCAGCAGCATTCAATTCCAAGTGCCATTGGAGAGCACTTGGCTTCTAATATACCCCATTCAAGAAGCAGGGACACAAATGGGGCAGCAGACTCTAAAGAGGGGCACATCAGTCTGAGAAAGTGGAAATAACTGAAAATGACTTCTAACTTCATCCCTTATCTGTTTTGAAATCCCCAGAAGTCTGAAAAATCTTGTTTAGATGCTGAATTTTCCACCTACTTCCTGAGGCTAGGATAGGAAGACAGTTACAGCCACCAAGAAGTGCAGGGAGAAGGGAGAGATGAGCAAGCTCTAGATGAGATAAGCTATGTATTTTATCATTGCAACTGACTGAAAGAGAGACACTCTCACCACGAGCTGCTTTTTGTCCATAATTATTTTACAGACATTATTACATGGTAATAAATTCCTCCATGCAAAAAAGGCCATGTCAGATGATGATTGACTATGCTATCCATATTAGAAAGTGTGTGGTACTACTTATTGACAGGACTTCAGTCCCTCTCCCCTTACTTAAATAATATTGTAAGTGTATGGTTCAGTAGAACTTGAAAGGAAAGCAAAGGCTTCCATATCATGGGGTATCCTTCTCCTATTGCCTCCATTTTGACCCCTTTCCTACAGGAACTGGTATGTGGATGAACCTTCCTGCGGCAGTGAGGTCTGCGTGGTCATG
>JAJIBD010014126.1:15000-28265 GCA_021461705.1 Cryptotis parvus
AGCAGATACATCCAGTCTTGATATATAACATCCATGGCTAATATCATTTGTGAAACAAACAGAGAAATTGAGTAAAACATTCTAAAAGTTAGACAATAAAAGAAAATGGAAAGAATATTTTAGATTGCAAATGGAATATTCAAGAGCAACGTTTGTCTTTGGGAAACTTTTTAAAACCACTTAATTCTCTGAACTTATTATGTTATTTATCATAACATAAATGATTGTGTTTTATCCTTTACATAATAGAAGTAATAGTCTTTTTCTTATTAAGCTAAAAGTATTACCGTCCCCATAAATCAGAGTATAATGCAGTGCTATAATCCAATTCTGATATTAGCCACCAGGATAAGGGCTCAGCACCCAACAAGACTGTCCAATTTTATTTAGAACATCAGCATCAAGTGAGATCCTAGGATTCCCGACAGCTCTGATCAACTGACTGAAATTCAGGGGATACCCACAATCCCCTCAGATTTGATAGTTTACTACAAATTACAACTCATAAAAACATTATACGTATGTCTACATTTTACTATAAAGGACACAAAGACCATTCTCTAGTCATTTGTCACTTGTATCATTTGTATTCCCATTGTTCATCGATTTGCTCAAGTGGGCGCCAGTAACATCTCCATTCGTTGGGAATGAGGTCCATTATTGTTACTGGTTTTGGTATATCGAATATACCACGGGTAGCTTGCCAGATTCTGCCATGGAAAGACCACTCAAATAGAGAAATACATAGGGCAGGGTTTGTGGGGATTGGTTCCCAAATGGGGAGCTTAACTTTTTGCGTCCTCCCTCTATGAAATCAAGAAACACATTGACTTCACCCACCAGAAAGTTCCATTGAGCTTTAGTGTACCGACATTATTGAATGTCTGTACACCAAACAGATCAAATACCAAACATAGACTATACACTAATCAGGCGTATTTGATTTGCTCATGGGCCACAGAACTGAATTCAATCCCTACACGACACAGTTTCCCCACCAGCACCACTACCACACCTACCCTCAAATATTTCTCCTCAACATAGATTCTGAGTTTGAGTGATCCCTGGAAAACAAATTCACTTCTATTGACATGGGGAATCCAAAGAATTTCGACCCTCCCTCCCAGGAACCAGGAAAAAAAAGCCAGTCAAATCAGTTATTAAATAATAAATACAATGCATGAAAAGACTTTGAAAAAAGTACAAAGTGTTGTGTAAAAGGTGGGTAGCATTTTATTGCTCATTATTATGACAGAAGAATTCAGAGTTTAATTTTGGTTTGGATTTTATTAGTTTCTTTTCTGTTCTAGTGTTTTATAGTTGTGAAGTCTGCAGTCTTGTAAAAAAAAAAAAAGGAAAGTGTCTGGGTGAGTGACTGGGAATCTTGGCTCAGTGGGCGTAAGAAGGCAGTCAGTTCTTAATTCTTATTTCCTCCCAAAGCCTTTAAAGAGAGAGTCTCTGGTTCTAAGACCTAAAGGACAGGAAAGGTCAGAAGGCATAACTTTAAGTGCTATTCACAGTCATGTGGTTCATGGATACAACTGGAGACAATTAGTCTTAGTCAAAAGCATTGGAAAGGTTCTAGAGGCTGATTCATATGTTTTGTGCAACTTTCCCTTCCTGGTTATAAAACACTGAGACTTCTGACTTGCTTCTTATTTCTTCCCTTTCTCTACCCCACTTTAGTTTCTTGTCCTTACAGTCACACACACATCAACATTCCCCTATGTTGTTATAGGAGGAAGGACAAGAAAAGAATACCTTTCCCCTGGAGGGAAAATAATCCACAAAGTTCCCTTCTGATATTGTACAAGGGAACTCAAATTTAAACTTATTTTCTCTATTACTTTGGTAACAAGTCTGTAGAAAATCCTCATTCATTGAAACTAGGAGATTTTGCTAAAAGGAACATGAAATTCCTTCTAGGAAAGTGCTCTTTGGAATATACTCTTAATTATGCTTTTTTTGTGCCTGTTTTGAAGCACATGAAAACATCGGTAATTCAGGCCGAGCAATAGTATATAATAGGGAGGGTGTTTGCCTTCCACACTGCCAACCTGGGTTACAGCCCCAGCATCCCATATGTCCACCGAGCACCACCAGGAGTAAATCCTGAGTGCAGAGCCAGAATTAAGCCCTGAGTATCACCAGGAGTGACCCAAAAGTGGGGGGAAACATGTTAATGCAGATAATGTGCATTCCTCTTTTCAGATGCTGCCTTGAATCTTGCCTACATCCTAATCCCCAGCATCCCTCTTCTCCTCCTGCTTGTGGTCACCACATTTGTATGCTGGATTTGGATCTGTAGAAGGAGGCAAGTACAACCTTCATCATGTAAAACTTTGTATCTTCTAAACTCCTTGAGATTAGAATGCAGCCATGTTTGCTTTTGAAAAACCATAGTAACTATGAGAGAATTGCAGATTTGAGAATAAATTTTCTGCTGGCTCTCTGAAGTAATAAGCAATGTGCTTGGCTGTGATCAAGATGGTGGCCATACATTCTCTCGTTCGTTTTTTGTTGCTTTTGGTTTTTTTCTTTTGTTTGTTTGTTTGGTATGGGAGGATTTTTAACCACATGAATTGTAACGCACATCACTCATCCCCACATTCTTGGGAATGCATTAGATATAATGATAATTCCAAAAATTGTTGAGTAAATTAAGGAGTGTCTAGTGTGTGTATTAAAATTTACTATTCTAAGGCATTCTTGGAAGCATCTCACACTTAATTCAAATGAAATAAATAGATCCTTACAAATTGATTTTATTTTTAATTGAATATACAAGTACTCTAAACATTATGAAACAGCTACATCAAGTCACAGAGAACACCTGTTTATAAATGACATGCCACCATTTGAAAAATAATTCATTTTTCATTATAGTTTAGTCAAAGTGGTTATAATAGTATTAGTATTTAAATATTGATATGCAAACTTGCTGCACCCCAACTCCACAAAGTGCTCAACACCCTCCACCATTATTCCTGTGTCACTTCTAGTCCACCTTTCCATCCCCATCCATACTTCCCACTGCTAGTAACATGTTTATAATCCAAGGGCAAGAGTTTGCCAGTTGTTTGATATTATTATATTCCCTTGCTTTGTCTCTTATGTCACAGTAAGTGAAATTATCCAGTGTTTGTGTGTTTCCCTCTGACTTATTTTACTTAAATGGTCTCCTCCAGTTCCATCCGCATTGCAGTGAACAGCAAGATATCATCTTTTCTTATGATATGCCACTGTTTCTGAGGTGCCCGAGACTATTTTTTTTTTTTTTGCTTTTGGGTCACACCCGGCAATGCTCAGGGGTTTCTCCTAGCTCTGCACTCAGGAATTACTCCTGGCGGTGCTCGGGGGACCATATGGGATGCCGGGGATCAAACCCAGGCCAGCACAGGCTGGCCGCGTGCAAGGCAAACGCCCTACCCGCTGGGCTATTGCTCCGGCCCCTACCTGGGACTATTTTCAGTGACCCTTTAGATTCATCATGGTATGCTTAAAATAGCCTAGGTATTCCCTTTTCACAACAGGTAACCAAGATCCAATTTAAAGTTCAACTCTCTTTGATGACCAATTGAGAGGCATTCAATTATTGTGATCATTTTAGTTTTTTCCTGTTAACTTAAAATTTGGATTATGTTCAAAATACATACAACTTTTTAAGTCTACAGTTGTTTCTAGATTTCCTTTCCTTCCTTTATGTAGCCCCTCACAGATCTGAGAAATTCTCTCTTAAAAAGAAGTATATCACAGGGATTTTTTTTTACTTTTTTGGTGCCACAGATCTCTGTAGCCGACTAATGAAGTCTACAGACTCCTTCTCAGTATGCTATTTTTAACTGCATAAAATAAAATACACTGGATTACAAGGAAAACAATATATACTGCTATATGTTTAGTCAAATATTTCCAAAAGTGATTATTTAACTCAATAGAATATGTGCTTCTTTATTTGTTGTTAGGTATAGTTATTATAATTTTGTAATATAAATTAGCAGACAATATATATTGAGCTGGGACCAAAACTGGCAGTGCTCAGGGCTTACTCCTGGCTGTTTACTCAAGGATCAATCCTTGGTGCTTGGGAGACCACATGCAGTGCTGGGGATTGAACCAGGGTTGGCAGCATGTTAGGCAACTGCTTACTAGCTGTACTATATCTCTGGTCCCAAAGTTAAAGTTTTAGAGAAGCCTCCACAGTGCTGCTCTGGTGCCCAGAGGCCATTTTCAGTGACACTTAGCCCAGTGGTGCAAGTCTCAGACTCTGTGCTCTGGTCCAGCAATGCAGTACTACTTGCCACCCATGTGGCTCAGGGGTCACCCACATCTACACATCTAGAGAGCTTGCGGTGCCATGCACTGCTAGGGTTAGAGGCCTTGTTCGTGCAAGCATGTGTTCTGCACTATGAGCTAACTTCCACCTTGAGCAGAAAGTATTTTGAAGATTTCTTTTCTTTTATTTTCTTTTCTTTGGCTTTTTGATTTATACCCAGTGATACTAGGGGGCCAATCCTGGCTCTGCACTCATGAATTACTCCTGGCTGTGCTTGGGGAACTATATGGGATGCAGGGAACAAACCCAGGTCAGTCACGTCAAGGCAAACATTCCACCTGTATCTATAATAATTGTAATGGGATATGTAAACATCTATGATTTTGCTAATAGAGCCAATGATATTTTTTCTATTTGGTTTATTGTCTAAATTCATAACTGAACAGCAGTAGAAATTCCACTGAGGTAAAGTTTTTTGAATGTGTTTTTCTTCCTCATCAAGTTCAATACATGAATCTTGTAGGGGCTATGGGACCCTGGGCTACCAACCCTGTCCTGTGCCCTGATAGCAAGAATGAGTGTTCATCCCTTTATCATAGCAGCCTCTCCTGTTTTGTCCCTCCCACACCCGATCCCTGGCTGTCCATTTGGTCGGAGAGAAGAGCAATGAGTGACTCCCCGAACGATTTCCTCCAGCCTGCTCAGGAAGTGCTGTGGTGTTTTGGTTCCCTTGTCTAAAATATTCAGCCCTGGTTTGCTTTTATCCTAGGAGAAGGGAGGAATCAGATGCCAGCACAAAGGAGCCACATACCATCTGGCCTTCCCCTCACTCTGAGAACAGCCCTGACCTAGAAGTTTACAGTGTCATAAGAAAACAAAGTGAAGCAGATTTAGCTGAGACCCGGCCAGACCTGAAGAACATTTCATTCCGAGTGTGTTCAGGAGAAGCCACACCTGATGACATGTCTTGTGACTATGACAATATGGCTGTGAACCCTTCTGAGAGTGGATTTGTGACTCTGGCAAGCACGGAGAGTGGCTTTGTGACGAATGACATTTATGAGTTCTCCCCAGAACGAATAGGGATAAGCAAGGAGTCTGGGTGGGTGGAAAACGAAATATATGGTTATTAGGGCACGTGGAAGAAAACTTGAACGGATAAGAAAGAAAAAGAGAAGAGAAGCAAAATTCTCCTATTTTTCATACACTCAGAGAGTGTGCGGAAATACTGGGATCAGACTCTGGGGGTAAGCATGATCCCTGTTAGCCTTTGATGGATTCCCAGGTTTGGACTAGATCCCTTATCCCACTCTCACCCAACTTGACCTTATGAGAAAGCGCCATGCCCAGAGTGAAAAACAGATGTCAGCTTATTGGTGATATCTTACCTTCCAGGGACTGTGCTTTCCCGAACAGTGCTAAGCTGTGGAGGGAGGCAATGAGATGGATTTCATCTCAGGGTTCTTTTTCTTGCTTTATGTAGGTAATACATATAATCACCAAGAGAGAGAAAATACAGACTCTTTTCGAAGCCCACAGATAACAGCCTCAGGCTGACCTGTGCATCAGCAATTCCTGTATCTTTTCTCGTTTCTGCAGAGAATCAAATCAAATAAAAGCAGGAAGCAGAATGTTAGTCGGTCCGTGTCTACAGTCCTTCCTCTGCATGTGGCCTCAAGGAACACTTTTTTTCTTTCTCCTGACAGCCAAACTTGGAAATATCCAGCTTGGAAATACTTTAAAAACTAAAAATGAGATTGCAGTTTGGGCTAGTAGGCTTGTGTTCCCAGACCTGGTACTGCATGTTTGATTCTGTGTAAGCTATTTTCCTGAAGCAACAAAATAATACTACCAATACTGATCACAATCTACATTTTGTTTTAGGTATCTATTTCAAATACTGTTGGAATCAAATCCAGAGAAAAGTTTCTTAGGCTAACATTGGTTATTTAGACACTGATAATTTGAACACCATTAACCACCAGGAACTTCACTCTGTCAGCTGAATTATCAGAATAGTTTAACTATTCCTGGTGTATCTTATTTCTGAGTAGTTCTAACTTTTGGGTCAGTGCAGTAAGGAGTGTCATCACTGCCTGTTTCCTGTCCTACTGGAGGCAGGCAACAATGTGGAGAACAAAGCATCATCACTTTGGGGTAGTGTATTTTGTGAGTAGTGTATTTTGTGAGTTATCACATTTCAAGCAAAAACTGTGACCATATTATCTGAAGAACTGACTTGCTGTTCTGAAATGTTCAACTTCCCATTTGCTTCAGACAACCTGTCACCCAGATCTGTCCCTTTATCCTCTCTGTGTCCCTTTCCCTCTCCTCAGAGCCCTTATTCAGCTGCCAAACACCTTAGGGCTGGGATTCTATCAGCCTGTAGGCATTGTACCTCCTACACTCAGGGCAGAACCCAGCCTGGAGTAGACAAACAATACTTGCTGAACTGATGACCAATTCATCTTTCAGACTATAAAGTCTTTCAACTTAAAAGTTTTAGAGTGTGTTTTCCTATTCTATGTGGGTGGAGGCAACTGAGTTATCTGAATTTAAAAATCACTCCTACAGTCAAAGGAAAAGAAGTATAGTGACAGCTGATTACTGTATGAATAGCTTACTCTAATTATATCCCTGCACCTTGAGATGAGGACATCTTGGCCATATCCTTATAGTCTACAAGGAGGCACAACTAATACTTTCTGATTCAAATCACCACTCTCCAAAGCCAACATAGCCATGTCTCTCTATAAGATTTTCCACTTTGGCTTAGAAAACATCAGCCAGAAATAAGATATAGGCTACACTCTATGATGTCTTTCAGTTTCTAAATGTTTTATTTCAATATAATTTTCCTTAGCTTACTGTTGATCGTGTTCTACTCACATTACTTGTCATCAGAAGACAAAGAAAAATTGCTTAGAGCAGGCTGCAGGGGTAGGGACCCCTGAAAATCTAGGAAACTGCATGCCCAGAGATGACAAGGCAACAAAGCCACGTCCTCTTTTTTCTATTTCAAAAAATACCAAGTGATTAATAACTGTTAACCAATGTTTTTATTTTTAAATTCTGAGTCTGAGAGTCTAGAATGAGTCATCAGAACAAGGACATCATAAAAAAATAGTTTTTCAAAGATTAAAGAACACCAGGTAGGGGATTATATAATGCTATTAAAATGTATGTATATATAAACATATATGTACATATATATTATCACAGAAATACACGATTTATGTTTTAATTGGTACACTTTAGATCCCTTTAGAAGATAAAGTTTATGCTGTTATGCTCTTGTGTTTGGTTCAAATTAGTGTCAACATAATTCATAGTTGCTTGATTGTATTAAAGCAATTAGGGAGAAAGGCCAGTTAGAATTACATGTAATATTTTGCTGAAGTTGGAAATGGCTTTATTTATTTTTTACCACCAGGTGGCAGTATTATGAAACAATAGAAATTTCATCTACTAAAATTTCAATGATGAAGTTTCAAAAGTTCATTAGTTTCTGACAATAAACTTCCTATGACTATAAATAAAGTAAAAGTTAATGTTATTTAGGACAATCTAACTTCTAGGACAGTACAATGAAGTAGTTAAATTCCTGGATTCTGGAATCTCAGTGTCAAAATTCGGTTGCTGTACAATCTTGAACAAGTAAATTATTTAAGTCTCAGTTTCTTTGTCTTTCAAATAAGGATGCCATTAACTGTCTTAAAGTTTTTTTTTAATCAAATCACACATTACATACAAAACATTGACATTTGTTGAATTACTTCTCTCCAGTGTTATTTGTTAAAGTCCTTGCCCAAAACTCTCAAAATGTAACTGTGTTTGGAGATAAGGCCATTGCAGATACAACTGGTCAACATGCTTTAGAGTATTCTGTCGACTATAACCCAATATGACTGAAGTTCTTATAAAATAAGGAAATTAGAAACCCACAGAAAATCCTATGACACTGAAGCTGAGAACAGGGTGCAGCTTACGTAACTTAGAGAACACCAAAGATTGCTGGCAAACAACTGAAAATGAGAGAAGAGATGTGACACTAGCTACAGCATTCAGAGGAACCAACTGCACCACACCTTGATCTCAGAATTCCAGTCTGCAGTTGGGTCATACATTTCTGCGGTTTAAGACAACCTGTGATACTTTGTTACAGACACAAAGAATAGAAAATATACAGCACAGGATACCACTAATATGAGCTATTATTAGCCCTGGACACTTTTAATCTAATTGCACTGAGTCAACAAGACTACTCAATTCAATTTAGTGAAATTTAATTTTTCAATTAAAGGGCATTTTCTGGTTATCACAAATTTATATCCCCACCCCCATCCCAACTCCATTGTGACATTCTGAGGAGCAACAAAAGCTACATACACTCTCCTCAAAGGAGCAAGGTTTAGTGAACCACAAGACCTGCTAATTATCATTGCCTGTTGAAGCTCACACAGAGGTCTATGGGCCGGCCCTCTTCACAGAGTCAGCAGGGAGTAAGATGTGGAGCCCCTAGACACAATTTTGAGCCTTTTGAATGCAACCAATAAACGTATTTGTTCCTTGTGCCAGAGGAACTTGTGCCAGAGAAGGGACTCCCAGAGGTTAGAACTGTTAGGTTCTTTATCTTGGTTGGGTCAATTTCAGCCATTTTCCATAGGTCTTAAGAAAAATATTAAGAGAAGAAAGAAAATAAAAATATTTGGTGGGCCAGAGGGAGAGAGAGAGAGAGAGAGAGAGAGCGCCGCGCAAAGGACTAACCTATACATATACTTTGCATGCAGAAACACTTTGAGCCCCAGCATTGAGCACCGAACAGAGCTGGACTAGGTTTGCACTGCAAGCGGTCCTACTTGGCAGATAACTTGCCCCCGAGTTATCCCTTCTCCATGCTCAAAAGAGAAGTTCAGCCCCAGTGGGGAGGCATTAAGGGAGATCTGGAAATGTTTCCTTTGTGTGAACATTAAAAGGAATATTTATGATAATGTAGAGTGGGCTCCAGGGCTATTTTTAATAAAAGGAATTATTTTGGGTGACACCTTGTTTGGACACTAATAGGGGAAAAAAATTACCAAAATAAGATACCTTGAAACCACTGGAAAACTGAACATGGGTTGAACATGAAAGTAAGGACTTCTCTTATTTTTTGGAGTATGTAGAGCTGCAGTGCTGGGTGCCCCCACGGTACTCATATGGTACCAGGGATCAAACCTGAGTTGCTCGCATTCAAGGCATGCACCCTGACCTCTGAACTATATCTCCAGCTTTGTCTTTGTTCTTGTTAAATGATAATGTCACAGTGTTTTTGAAAGATAAAGGGGCTTGGGGCCCAGTGATAGTACAGTGGGTAGGTATTAGCCTTACATCATCCCAGGTTCAATCCTGGCATCCCATATGGTCCCCTGATCCCTCCAAGAGTAATCCTTGAGTGAAGACAAGCCAGGAGTAAGCCCAGAGCATAGCTGGGTGTGGCTCAAAAAAAAGGAAAAGCAAAAGGATTATCAGTTATAAAGCTTATAGTAAAATGACCCAATTTCTGAAATGTGTCTTAAAATACATTATGAAAATAAAAAGAGAAAATATCAACAAATTGCTGATGTGCTGACTGAGAGGTACTCCTGGCAGTGCTCAGGGAACCATATGGGATGCCAGGGATCAAACCTGGGTTAGCCGCATGCAAGGCAAATGCCCTATCCGCTGTACTATCACTCCGGGCCCAGGATCTAGATATTCTACTGTATTCTTCCACCCTTCTGTGTATCCAAGCAAACTTAAGGCGGGGAGACTATCACTCTACATCCTTCCCCTATGATTTAGATAACATGAATTTCCAACAGTCATATGCGGGTAGAAGTGGGGAAAGATCATAGTATTTCTTCCCCATTCCCTTTCTCCTTTGATGTCTTAGCTATATCAGTTGCAGTATCCTCTACATTGAAATTTTCACTAGTCAAACCCTTCTCAGCTCTCACTGTGACTCACTAATTCTAGTCCTTCTTGTCCCATCAGCCCTAGTAGTATCGACAGCTTTTCCCCCTACACCTGGCTAATATCTGTAACCTCTAATATCTTGTTTGATTTCTTGATCCTATCTGTATCACTTCACTTCACTTGATCACTAGACATCCGTCGATTTGCTCGAGCAGGCACCAATAATATTTCCATTTGACCCTATCACATGCCAGTGTAGCCCAATGGCATCTGGTTGCTTCAAGAATACAAAGAGCCTCAAACCGTTCGTTCAGGGTCTTGACAAGGAAGTCTGACCATCTTGTAGGTGGGCAGCCACGTGATCTTTTGACATCCCATGGGATCCAGTCAGTAATGGCTCTAGTCCAGCGGTCGTCTCCAAATCACATTACATGTCCAGCCCATCTGATTTTCGATGCCTTGGCAAACGAGACAGCGTCCCCTGATTCTGGAATAGCGACGGAGGTCAGAACTCCAGATTCCTTCTCTCACTTAAGGGAGGCGTGATACTCCAAGCATAGCTCTTTCGGTTCCTCTCTGGGAGACCTGAATAGCATCTCATCCTGGTTTCGTAGGGTCCAGGTCTCTGAGGTGTATGTTAATGCAGGGAGAACGTGGAGTTGAAGAGATGTGCCCGGAGCAGGAGGTTCTTTGTCTTTTTACCTATTTCTTCAATGCTTTTGAAGGCATTCCATGCCGCTCTCTTCCTCCTGTGCAGCTCAGGTTTTAAGTCATTCATCATGTTGACTTCTCGACCTAGGTACACATAACTGTTGCATTCAGAGATGTTTGTTCCATTGAGAGTGAATGGGGCCTCTGGAACTAGCTCATTTTTCATGAACATAGTTTTGCTGAGATTCAGCTGTAGACCTATCTTTCCACATTCTCAGTCGAAGTCACCCAGCATTTGTGCTGCTTGGCTAATGTTTGGTGTTATTAGAATGATGTCATCAGCGAAGCAGAGCTGGTTTAGTTGCCGACCATCTATCTTCACTCCCATTCCTTCCCATTCTAATTGTTGCATGATGTTCTTGAGGGTGGCGCTGAAGAATTTTGGTGAAATGGTATCACCCTGCCAAACCCCTCTTTTGACATTGATGACCACTTCTTTGTAGAATGGTGAGATCCTGGTGGTGAATCCGTAATACAGCTCACAAAGGATCTTGATGTATTGGGTTTGAACACCCTGTTTGGCTAGGGCTTCGATGACCACTTCAGTCTTCACAGAATCAAAGGCTTTCTTTAAATCAATGAACGTGAGACAGAGTGGCATTCTGAACTCCCTACACACTTCAATGAGCTTGGTTACCATGTGGATATGATCAATTGTGCTGAATCCTTTTCGGAAACCAGCTTGCTTGCATGGTTGCCCTTCATCTAATGTTCTGCCAATCCTGTTCAGGATGACTCGAGTGAACAGCTTGTAGATGACAGACAGCAGGCAGATGGGGCGATAGTTGCCAATGTCATGGATGTCTCCCTTCTTGAACAGTAGAACTGTCTTGCTGGTTTTCCAATGGGAGGGTACCTTGCATTCGGACAGGTAGTGTGTGAAGAGCCGAGCCAGTGCATTGATGAGTACTGATGGCAGATTCTTCAGGTGTTCGGGTCTGACTTTGTCTGGGCCTGGTGCTGTTCCGTTCTTTACCAATCAAATGGCATGTCGGATTTCAGAAGGGAGAACATTGGGAACAACATATCCATCTTGCGGAATTTGGTATGTGGGCCGATGGACGTTGCTATCAAAGAGATCTGAGCAGAAGTCATGGATAATCTTCTCCGTTGACTTTCTGGAAGATGTGATAGATCCATCAGGATGCTAGAGGGCAGTCATCTTGGTCTTATAGTTGGTGAAGGACAGGCGGGAGTTGCAAATACTTTTCCAGGCTTCTGCTGCATCTTCCAGTATTTCTGCTTTTCTCTCTTTGAAGTCTTCCTTTATCGCTTCTCTGCACTGCTTTGCAATCTTGGATGTTAGCATTTGGTCGCCTGAGGCTCGCGCCTTGCCACATTGGCGAATGAGCTCAAGAGTTTTTGAAGACAGGCGTCCTTTTGTGGTTTTTTTTCTCTCTTGGCATTCTTCGCACAATCATGGAGGTGCTGAACCAGTCAGTTGTATTCTTCATCAATGCCATCAATGATGGTATCTTCCCATGTTGCTACAGTGGTGCCAAAGAGTTCCCAGCTGGTGGTCGTTCTGGGAGTTCTCTTCTTAAACTCTGCAGCCTTTTCTCCCTGTTGTGTGAAGTAGAATTTTGCACAAAGGAGACGGTGGTCTGATCCTGTTTGGAATTTTGGGACGACCCGCAACATCGGTCAGGCAAAACCGCTGATTGAAGATGATGTGATCAATTTCATTGTGGAACTATCCACCAGGGGATTCCCATGTCCAATGTTTTGATTCAGCCTATCTATATATGTGCAGTAATACTTTCATTAAGATTTTACTCTTTGAATGATTTGTGGTCAATTGTTTTCCATTAAAATTTGAGTTGCTTTAATTCCAAAAGCTACAGGGAGATATTCAAGGATTTTAAGAGGATGAAATCACATGACAATAAAAGCTCTTCTTCATAAAAACTCCTAACTTCAAATTAAATGACAAAATTATAGTAATAAAAGTAGTATGTTCTTGGCATAAAAGAACATTCAAAGATCGATGCACCTAGGCAAAAATCAGGCCCCTATATATAAACACACACATACATTGGTAAATTAGTTTACAATGAAAAAAAATAAAGAATATACAAAAGGGAAAAGACAGTCTTCAATAAATGGTGTTAGAAAAACTGGACAGTATATGTACATACCCATGCACACATACACAAATGAAGCTTGACCCATACCTTACACTATACACAAAAAATAAACTAAAACTATAGTAATACATTTAACTTTAAGATAAAAGGACTTGAACTTACACCTGAACCTATAATAAAAGAAAGGAGAGGGGATGAAGCTCTTTGACATAAGTCTTGACAAATGATTTGACTCCAAAAGCATAGGCAGCAAA
>JAJIBD010014127.1:0-23631 GCA_021461705.1 Cryptotis parvus
TCTCAATAAATATTTTTGTAAGTAGCAAAATGAATATCACACCTCATTTATATGATATGTATATACATGTGTATTAAAATGTAAGGAAATAATGCACATAATTGTTAATGCTAAGATAATATGAGAAATTTGAGATAAATTTGAGAACAAGAAGAATTCTATTCTTTATAGTATGCATTTATTAATGTTTGACTATATTTCATGTGCTTCTTTAAGGAAGCATGATTTAAAATATTGAAGAAAAATGGTAAGGGTACTGAAGGGAGAAAGAAGGCTAAAATTGTTTTGTTCTTTGTGTCTTTGTTCATCTCAATACTTGGGAGCACATTTTGAGATGTTCTTTCCTTCAATAAATCTCAACAAAACTGTAATTTCCAGGCTTAGTTCACTTAATGCTCGCATTGTGTATATGGGGGTGGGGGGCTTAAAAATCTTTTGAATTAGTAAATTCTGAAATATCGTTTTTCAAAAAAAAGGTTTATCATGTTAGAAACAAAACTTTTTTTGGCTAAAGATGCATACTTCACAAAATTACTACATCACATTCTCTACCATTACAAAAGAATGAAAATGTGCAAATTTGAGAACCACAAATATTATTTATATTATAATAACTTAAATTGTGTCAATTAGTCATGAAAAATGGAAAAATGCTACCCAAATTAATAACAAGAGGAGATGTAATAAAGGGAAATCTTGGGGTTTCTTGAACACATTAAAGCTGTTTTTAATTTACTAAAACACTCATATTAACACTTTGAAAGTGATGTTTCCAGTCAGATGAGTTCAGATCAACTCAACTATCTTCTGGTATATTATTTCTCACAAAATGTCTGTCTTGCACTCTTGTGGTGGCTTCTATCCTGTGCAGAAAACACAGACAAAAGATGCAAACTGTATATGCCACTGCGTTCGGTTTCCTGAACCTTTTGTTGCTTCCAGGAAAGATCGAGGAATTATTTACTGATTGTTAAGATATGGCGGCTGTACACACTTTGAAGGAATAATCTTAAATGGTTGAAAGAGAACTATTTTTTTATTCTACATTCACAGTTGTCTCGTTGATAATGGTCTTGATATTGAGATATTTATCAGTCACTTGTACTAGAAATAAATTTGATTAGAAAATTTTTTCTTCATTGATGATGAAAATTGTATGATAATATCCAGTAAATTTTTCTATCAATTTTCCAACATAACTTGTGCTTTGTGCTCCACCTAGAGGAAATATATATAAAATTGATATCAAAATACACTTGTATTGATTATGGAAATGTAACGATCTCATCATGATTTATAAAACAGAAGCTACTTATCTGTCTGAGATATTCTTCATTTGTTTCTACTGGAAGATGGTTTCCAGTCAAGTCTAGATGAAAACAGGTGCTAGGTGAAATCTAACATGAATAATTAGTTGCAATTGTAAAAATTTCTTTCTTGATCATAATTTAAACTATAGTTTCTATTAATAAATTATAAATTAGAGACCGTATATCTGGATTTTCTTTTTTAAATTAAGCAATAGTTGGTTTGTTAAAAAACAGTTTATTTGCTAACTTAAACTGCACATTTAATAAGCCAGTCCATTTATTTAATATTAAGTTATAAATACATGCTCAACAACAAGAGAACAACCCTTCTTTCTCTTCTCCCACTCTCATTCTCCAAACCCACAAAAATCTATATTGCTTACAGGAAACATCGCTATATTAGAAAAACCTTCCAATTAAATATTTTATCATAAAGAAAAAGAAAAAATTACCAGTCTTTTTCATTTTACCAAATTGCTAATTGGTCTTCATGATTTCTTTGTACCCAATATTACACTACCTTCTATTAATAATCCCTGCCAGCTGTACTTTCTCTTCAGCCCCAAATTATTATCTTTTATGCAAATCTCATATCTGTATATTCAAAAGATACCTCAATAAGCCTATAAGTATGTCTCAAAGACATTTTGTTTACCATAAATGGAGCCAGCATGTGTTTCTCCTCACACTAGCTTCTCTTGCAGTTCTGTTCTGTTTATTCAAATTCTTTTGTGTGCTTGTGTGCTACAACCAGAGGTTCTTGGGGGCTAGTAGTGTACCTGGGGACTAGCAACATACTCTGAGGTTTCTCCCTGTAGTACTCAGGATAGTATGTGGTGTTGAGGACTGAACCTGGGTCTCCTTCATGCAAAGCATGCATTCAGCTCACTGAGCTATCTCTCCCACCCTATCCCTCAAATTTTTATAAGCTTTAAGAATACCCCATTTCAATGTGTAAAAGAAGAGGGAGAGAGATACAGAGACAGAGAGAGACAGAGAGAGAAAGAGAGGAAAAGGGGGTACCTGCTATAGAGGCAGCCTAGGGGGTGGGCGGGAAGGGGTGTGGCTACATGGTGGTAGGAATGGGGCACTGGTGGAGGGAGGGGTGCTGGAATACTGTATTACCAAGAACCAATTATGAACACCTTTGTAATTGTAAGTCTCACAGTGGTATAATAAAAAAATTTAAAATAATACCCCATTTCATTGATTTTATATAACCAGAACCTGCTTAAATGTTATCATATAATGTAGCTATACCTTATTCTCTATGCTGTAGCCACATATTTCAGTTCCTCAAAACACCATTCTATTCCCACACATGAGATTATAAAGCAGTTGTCTTTTCCTGAAGCATTCTATTCCGCACTACTGTCATATCATCATACCAAAATATAAAGTAAATTCTCAGCTTTTCTTAGATATCAATACAAATTTTCTTTCTTCAATAAGAAGCCCCTCAACATTGGGTAAGAGCCCCTTTTTTATTTTCCCCTGTTCACTCCCATGAGCATAGAAATCATCTTTGTTCATCATTTTATTCACAGTGATCCCACAGAGGAAATAAACAATTAAGCTTATCCTCAACAAACAAATAAAACTATGAACAGATATGGTTATTTGTCTTCAGTCAAAGAAAACATTAAGATGAAATAAAAGAGTGCCCATAGTTTATCTTTTCTCTTTCCAAAGGTTCAATCAAAATGATAGTTATACACAAAATGATATAAACCAAGAATGAGAACAAAAAGTGGAACACTGAGCAAATAATTTCAACAAATCTTGAGAAAATTGAATGATTATGATGAACAGATAAAAGAAAGGAGGAGATGCTATAAAGTTAACACAGAGAGAGGGTTTTCATACGAGAGAGTTAATCTGCCCAGTGAAATCCAAAGGACTGAAAACTTTGAAGTACCAACTACAGTAAAGAGACCTGTGGGTGGTTTAAAAATGAATTCATTGAAAAGATTCAGACAAAACATGTTTTCTCACCCAACTTCACCAACCTCAAACACTCATATTTTTCAGATAGCCCAATCACATAGCATTTACTCTCATCTCAACTCTAGGTAGAAGAAAAGCGAATGGAAATGATACAAAAAGGAAGCAAGGAAGATCAGAAGAAGCAAGGAAGGACGGGAGGGAGGGGAAGGAGGGAGGAGTGAGGGAGGGAGGGGAGGAGAAAAAGAGCTGTCATTCTTCTCTATAAAAGGGCAATACTCAGCTTGGGAAGAAACAGGACGGCTCGTGTGGGAGTTGGATCTCTGACAGTAAGGAGTCCCAAATTATTGTGTTCATCTCCACACCCACACAACTTCAAACAAAGCTTGCCGGTGCCTTAACTGCCTTTGACAAAAACTCATTCCACTTTTTCTTATCTCATTAAGTACAGGCAAGCATGAACCAATAATAATCAGGGGGCGGAAGACATCTGCAATATGAGAGAAAAATACAATAAAATAACTTAGACTGGGAAAATTATGCTGGTTGTCAGAGAGAGAGGGAAGGGGAAGGGGAGAGGAAGGATATGTAAAAGAATGCAGGGGTCGCTTTTCTTCTTTGGTGGGGTACTCTCAATAGTGCCCGGAACTTATTCCTGGCACTATGCTCAGAGAATGTTCCCAGCCAGCTTGGTGGAACATATAGGGAGCTGGGGAAATGAATGCCTTTTGGCCACAAAGAACCAAGTGTTTTACCAGTACAATCTGTCCAGCAGACAGTATCATTTTTATAATGTGGTAGCACTAGAATTTTGATATTGAGTGTGGGGAGGCATAAACTCTTAATTGAGGTTTGAAACTGTACTCCTGAAAGTGTAAACAATGACATGTCAATGTAATAGTTTTAAAATAAAATTTTAAAGAATAAGTGGAATGACTTTCTTATCTTCAACATCAAAATAAAATTAAATATCTGAAAAAGAACTAAGATATCTACACCAGAGGATAAAACCAGTGAAAAAAATAGTAAGAATGGTAAGAACTGCAACAGTACAGTGGAAATCTCCAAGCAGAATCATTTGATAGGTGATAGGTACCAAATATTATAGGCTATGTGAAATTATATTTCTTTTATTTCTTTTTTTTTATTTTTTATTATACCACTGTGAGACAATTATAAAGGTTTCATAATTGGTTCTTGGTAATACAGTATTCCAGCACCCATCCCTCCACCAGTGCCCCATTTCCACCACCAATGTACCCCACCCCTCCTGCCCACTCCCAGGCTGCCTCAATAGCAGGTACCCCAGTAGCCTCTCTTTCTCTCTCTGTCTCTCTCTCTGCATCTCTCTCGCTCTTCTTAGACACATTGTGGCTAGCCCTGCAGATATTTAGAATTTATCACTTAAGTCTCTTTGTGTATATTCAATGGTGAGTTTTAATCTGCCATTACCATTTCCCACACTTAGTAAAACACTGGTTGAGATTATATTTCAACAGAACTTATAGTGTCATAAATACATAGTGCAAGAGGTAAAAAGTTATATATTGTAAAAGAAACAACAATAAAATAAGTAAAACCTAAAGATAATTCACTAATTATCCAAGAAATAATATTTATACCATTGTGATAGCATTAACATTAGCTATTGGAGTTTACTATTGGGAAGAGTATGGAAATTATGGTTATATAGTAGAATGTAAACAGTGTTGTGCTCCATAAGAAAAAGACTAATGTGACAAAAGTTTATAGGGAGAAGATAAAAGGAAGAGAACTAAAGGAACAAGCAGGATTACTGCTGTGCTTTTTAAGGAGTGGAGTAACCATCTCTATAGCTCGAAGAAACAAGTTGATGTCATAAAAATATGATAGTAATTGGACTGCAGGACTCATACTGGGATTAAGGTACTTGCTTGCATCTATCTGATTCTAGTGTGATCACTGGTACTACATGGTTCCCCAAGCATTACAGAGGACAGCCCTAGAGACCCCAGTCACTGCAAGGGTGAAGTAGTGGCCAGGGTCCCAGGCACTAGCACTGCATCTCTAGGCCCTAACATTGAATCAAGGCCATTGGCTAAGAACTGCTGGGAGAGGACCTCCCGACTTTCCCTACCTCCTCAATACTAGTCATTGTAGATACCATTTTATGTGTGCATAAAAAAATTATTAAGATACATTAGGGACCTGGAACAACGTTACAAGTGGGTAAGTTGTTTGCCTTTCTTGCAGCCCACCTAGGTTCAATTCTCAAGCAACACATATGGTCCCATGAGTCCCACCAGGAGTGATTCTTGAACACAGAGCCAGGAACAAGTCCTGAGAACTGTACGTCACATCACTTGTCACTTGTCACTTGTCTTCCCATTTTTCATCGATTTGATCAAGCAGGTGCCAGTAATGTCTCCATTTGTTGGGAATGAGGTCCATTATTGTTATGTTTTGGGCATATCAACTACACCACGGGTAGCTTGCCAGGCTCTGCCAAGGCTCTGGGTTCATCCCAGGGGGCCCAGTCTTTTCCATGTCAGACCATCAACCATCCAGAGCCAATGGGGC
The DNA here is from genome assembly GCA_021461705.1 of Cryptotis parvus. NCBI lineage: Eukaryota > Metazoa > Chordata > Mammalia > Eulipotyphla > Soricidae > Cryptotis > Cryptotis parvus. The sequence continues at coordinate 5,814 of JAJIBD010014127.1, forward strand.
AGAGCCCTGGGTGTAGACAAACCTGTCTCCTGTCCACCTCATATGGCACAAAAATAAAAATAACAACAGCAACAAATTTAAAATTAAAAACATTGGGAAGCAGGAGACTTCCCAAATGGAAAGCTTGGTAAGACTAAGCTAAATCCTATCAGAGCCAGAAAGTAGATTATATTTTAAAGCAGTTAAGTCTAGGAGATATCAATGATATTGTGAGATATAAGTGTACTTGTCTAGTTCACCCTCCAGATCTTCCCCCTCTCCATCCTTGCCCAGTAAACTCAGTTCTGTAGACTAGTTCTCAGATTCTGTTATTTTGGCCATCTGTTTCCTTACTTGGCTTCTTTTAGGTCAGATTTGTTTTTTTTTTTTTTTTTTTTTTTTGGATTTTGTTGACTTAAATTTTTATTTCTTATAATTTTTTAATTATATCTCTGTTTTCTTCTTTTCATTTCTTTGCTAGGTTGTAGTTCTTTTTTTTTTAATTTTTTTAATATTTTATTATACCACCATGAGATATATAGTTACAAAGATGTTCATAAGATGTTCATATTTGGGGTTTCAGTCATACAGTGTCCCAGCACCCATCCCTCCACCAGTGCCCATTTCCCACCACCAATGTCCCCGATTCCCTTCCCCTCCCCCAGCCTGCCTCTGAGATTGCAGGTTCTTTTTTTTTTTTTAAACATTTTATTATACCACCATGAGATATACAATTACAACGTTGTTCACGCTTGGGGGTTTCGGTCACATGGTGTTCCAGCACCCCGCCCTCCACCAGTGCCCCTCAGCCACCACCCATGTCCCCAATTCCCTCCCCCCTCCCACATCCCGCCTAAATGGCAGGTTCTTTATCTCCTCTCCCTCTCCCTCTCTCTCTCCTCCTTCTCCCACACATTGTGGGTTGCACTACGTACACTTAGAAGCCATCATTTGCATTTTTTTTGTCTGTATTTAATGCTCAGTTCTATGTTAGTATCAGAACTTTAGACAGATTTGTTTTTAACTCAGTATGTAACGCAGCAGTAAGGCTTCATAAACAGCAGAGGGAGCTGGAGGCACAGGCCTGCCAATGGATGTCAGAGAAGCTTTTTTTTCACTATCACCTTTCTACCCATGCTTGGCTTTTTCTGAGCAGGCAAAATGCAAAACTATGCCCGGACAGGCGCTGTCAAATATATTAATTGAAGTAATTTGGAAATATTTTTGTTTTAAAAAGTAATATGAACATTTCAAACAATCGTTAATGCAACCCATTCTAGCCAAGTATTGTTTCTTGGGTAAAAGCCGACAAGGAAAAGTTCTGTTTGTTTTTTTTTTTTGATTATTTTAAGCACCATTTTCAAATACTTTAGCAAGTTTATAAATCCTGTTATGAGTACTATCAATAAGTGGAAAGACTCGATGACTTGTATGAGGATCTTCCACCTTGGAGTGGGGATTGGCCTACACAATGGTCTCATTCATGACTTCCACTAATAAGCACTTATTAGGATGGTTTGATGCAAATCTATTTGCGAATGGGACATTTTAAAATTCTTTTTGAGCTCCCTTCTCTACTAATTCATATTTATACTTAGTTTTTGTTTTTTTTCTTTATGTTGTTCTTTCATTTCCACAATTTCATTGCCCCTACGCTCCTCTTGTGACAAATTAATTCTAATTCAACATCCTTTTTAATTCATCTTTAATTTCCTCTTAATATTTTCTTCCTCTTACTGATTCAACTTTTTTCTTCAAATTTTAAGTTTTTCTTCCTCCATAACATAGACAACATATTTTTTTTTCTTTTTTGTTGTGACATTTATTGGGTAAAACTACTTGTTGCCCACTTTGTGAAGTAGAAAGAACAGCACTGTGGATGTATTCATCATTAGAGTTATTTTATAAATATTTAAAGCATGCTTGTGTACAGGGTAAGGAGAAAGCATATAAGGGACAAATATGGGAGGTAAAAATAGAAGATACTATTCCTTTGTTATTCATAATAGCAACAGATAAATATCAATGTAGGATAATATCAATATTATAAGATATATTTTTTCTCTGTAGATGAGAGTAAGATGAAAATCTCTAACAAGGCAACCTTTTTGAGGAACCTTGAGAGATGGGTAAGATTTAACTGCGTATGACTGGAGAGAATAAGATGAATGAAAACATGACAGGAAATAATGACACTAAAGCAAAGGGTACCTTTGGGAAAGTGTGGATTCTTCACATTATTGTGAGACAATAAGAATGGTTCTCTGGCAATATTCATAAAACTCTGCCTTTAAACCTTTTTTACTTTTCTGTAGACTTGTTGGGAAAGCTGAATAACTAAAACCTCTTACTTCTTATTTGTAAAATGAAACTAGATCTTTTTAAAAAATAATTTATAGAGAATTAGTGAAAATGAAGCAAGTTAATAAAAAGTAATTATAACTGGTCCCAAAACATAGTAATTTCTCTTAGGGTGGTTAACCGGATTCCTGTTATTGCTGTTTTATTACAGGGTAATCTGAGACCAATTCAAATACTAAGTATTTCTTCCAAGAAACGTTTTCCAATCTCTTGAACCCACTCTGATCTTTTATTTCCCCCATACTAGTCATGATTATCCCAGTTAATAGTTAACTATTTCTAATTATTTTGTAGATTTTCACTTTGTGTCATTAGCTCATATATTCCTTTTAGCAGAAATCTCAAAAAATTGTATACTTGCTTGATTTATCCACAGCACTAGCCAAGGACTATTGGATGTCATGGCCTAGCTGGATTGGGATCTTTGCTGTTTAAGTTACTTACAGTTTAAGCTATTTACATGTCTTTAAGCCAGGGCTCATGCTAATGAGATCTCTTTTTGTGTAAATACTGAATGAGGGTGTGACAATTACAGGAGTCATTTTTACTCTGAATTATTAACTTTTGAAATATTATAATCTCTACTATGATTTCTATGTTACCTAGATTGGGCACAATTCTTCTTAATATCCCACTAGTCACAGAGTGGACAGTTAGAATTTACCAGGAGACTACCATCCTGGCTACCTTGAGACTACTAGTTTAAGATCAAAGGAAGGATCATACTAGTTTGCCCCCAAGCAGGCAAGCATGACCCTTTCAATAAACAGAGAACAAGACACTCAGAATCAGCCTGGTGCAGAACAGAAATAAGAAGGACCTTGTGGGCACCATCTAGTTTGCATGAAGTCCATGAAACTATGATGTATTTCTCCCCATGAATATACATCCATTAAGATGTATTTCTTTGGGGCGGAGCAATAGCCCAGCGGGTAGGGCGTTTGCCTTCCACTCGACTCGGCCTGCGCCTGCCCAGGTTCGATCCCCGGCATCCCATATGGTCCCCTGAGCACCGCCAGGAGTAATTCCTGAGTGCAGAGCCAAGCCAGAAGTAACCCCTGAGCGCCGGGTGTGACCCAAAAAAGCAAAGAAAAAAATGTATTTCTTTATACCAGCCCACTCCCTTTCTCTCTCTCTCTCTGCAGTGTTTTAATATAAGAGATAATCTCAGAGGAAGGAACTGGCCCTGGTATAATCATTTATTTCGACCTGAAACAAGTGTGGCACCACCCTACATCTACACCTAGAAGCTGACTGACACTACCCTCCATGAAGAAAAGATTATTGCTTTTGGGTATGTAAAGGGGACTAGAGGTAGATACATTCACTTTAGTGGGAGACCTGGGATTGAGTGCATGGTCGGAATTCTGACCAAGAACTAGAATTCTGGGAATCCCATTACCTTGGATTGTAGTAGCAGAGCTTGTTTTATTATTGATTATTAGTAAAGGCTTTTGGAACTGAGCTGAATTCATGGCTTGTGTGTCTGATGCTGGTTTTTGAGATAAAAGGGAGCCTGTTCTGCAGTGTTGTTGGGGACCCCACGACTTTCCAACAAAGGGCACCTAATAGGTACTCAAAGAAACAGTTACACTAGCCAACTCATTTGGTATCTCAGAAATTAATTATCAGTATTAAATGCACGTTCATTAGTCAAGAATAAAACTTAGAGATAACTCAAATGATAACAGAAAATAGATGCTCAAATTTACAAATATTATCATGCTACTTCAGGGATATTTGATAATATCGAGAACCATTTATTGTGCATTTGCTATCATGACTACTTGCAGACAATTTAACAAATTTATTATTTAATTCTGTTTTCATGTCTTGCAAAATTAAGTTTCCATAAACATGAATATTCAAAGTCATAATATTATTCACAGTAACAGATCTTGAGTTTATATCCATACCTTTCAAACTCCTCTTTCCATGTCTTTCATTTATATAGAATAAATTAGAGACAATTTATAGAACAAATGACAGGAATCAAAATGTATACTTGCATGACTATCCAAAGTAAATACAGAAAAAACTATCAAATGTCAAGAACTAATTTAAGAAGTATAATTATGCAAATTAATCATAAACCCAAAACATATTAAAATTTTGAAATCAGTGGTGAAACAGATGCTTTAAGAGGTGATACTCAAAAGCTTCAACAAATGTTCATTGAGAGGATAAGGTCCATGATAACAGTGAAGTGCTTTGGTTTTTATTTCCTGTTAACAATCAATCTAAGCTCTTCCTTGACCCCAAGAGGAAACCATTTCTTTCCTAACTTGAAATAGTTATTGCATCACTAAGTAGAGCCAACTTAATGTCAAGTTCTTTATCCAGACCAGACTATAAACTTTGTTGTTGCATGAAATATGAAAATCTTTTCTTTTTAATGCATACATTTTCCATTTTTCAATAAATAATTGCTGAACACTTGTAATATGTCAAGCATTCTTCTAGAATTTCAAGATACAAGAGTGACAAAATCAAAATATCTCTGGCCATGCAAAAAAAATGTACAATGTTGTTTTAGATATATATAAAAGGACTTGGGGGGTCCATGGAGGTAGTAATGGTGAGAATACCTGAAGTTTTACATAAACTGCTCAAAAATGACATTGCAGCAAAGGTTTACAATAGCTGAGGTAGCTGGCCATGTGGATAGGTAGGGGGAAAAGCATTTCAGGCAGAGGAAGTTGTCATTGCAAATGTAAAGTATTCCTGGTGTATCTGAGGAACAATTAGAAATTTGGTCTGACTGGAAAGAAACTAGAATCCTTTTACAAGTAAGAGTACTTACTAGTTTTGAGTGGAAGAAGGAGAAGGTGAAATATTTCGAACATGGGTATACCATGTTTGATGTTTATTTGCAAACTAATACAAGTATCATATAGCCAAATAATGGTTTGTTAAAAGACCATTAAAAGCAGGAGATAAGTAGAGGAAAGTATCACTGTATCACTGTCTTCCCGTTCATCATCGATTGGCTAGAGCGGGCATTCCCATGACCTGATGGAATGGTTCCTGGAGCAAGCAGATGCCCTTGGGGCTCTACTAGTATGAGGCAGGACATATGGAGATGTTACTGATGCCTACTCGAGAGGAAAGTATATAGACAATAATTTTTAAGTAGTGCCTATTCATTAACCTTTAGTCAATAAAATGTATCAAAAGGTAAACTTTAAGTTTAATAAAGAGAAGTAACTCTTACTTAAACAAATATAAAATAATATTATTATGTAGCACCATTAACTTGTGGTTATTAAAATAAAAGTACTAATTACCACAAAATGTTTGTCATACTAGTCAATCACTGTAAATCAACCAGGTTAGTAAATACCTTTAGTAAAGTCACTTTAGTAGTAGAGTTGTTGGACTTTTGACTTTAGATATTGTATAGTTTTGTATAGAAGATCATAGATATCCAATATGAGAATATTGACCAGTCACGGGTTTTTCAGCAATGCCAATATTTGAGGGAGGGGGGGCAGAGCGATAGTCCAGTGGGTAGGGCATTTGCCTTGCACGGCCGGCCCCCTTTCAAGCCCCGGCATCCCATATGGTCCCCCCGAGCACCACCAGGAGTAATTCCTGAGTGCAGAGCCAGGAGAAACCCCTGAGCACGCCAGTGTGTGACCCAAAAACGCAAAAAAAAAAATTGAGGGAGGAAGAACTGATAGGCACAACTAGATAGAAGAAACCTATATGATAGATACAGGTAGATGGTCAGCAGATTTGATCACTCATAGGATTTTATGGGTACAGTCAACTTCTCAATCTGGTCAATACTGATGCTCTACGAAAGAGAAGTCTAGCTGGGCTGTCACAGTGTTCATGTAGGTTATTGGTTTGCTAAGGCTGCCTCAGTAAAAGAGCACAGACTAGGTGTCTTAACAGAAATTAACTTTCCTAAAGAGCGCACCCTAGAAATTCAAGAAATTTATTGGCATGTTTGAAATTTTCTAAAGTCTCTCTTCTTGGATTCTCACCTTCTCTCTACCCTCATATTATTCTTTTAGTCTGCATATTGCCTATGTCCTGATATCCTCTTATAAATATACTGTCATACTGGTTTATGGACTGTCCCTATGACAATTCATTACCTCCTTAAAATCATATTCTGAGAACTTAGAATTTAAAATTTCAACCTACCAATGTAGAAGCGGCATTGGAGGGCTCACAAATCAGTCTATAAAGAGTGTCAAGATCTGAATGATCTATCTGGTTGATGCAAGACTTGGGACAGAACATCTCATTACTCACCTTATCACTAAGCCAATTAGGAAAAATCAATATGTGTTTTTGTTTGCTTATTGCGTGTTTCAGCATTTTCAAAACAGCAGAAACGATTATAAAAGAAAAAAATGTTATTGTACTTTCTAATACTTATTATAAGGAGATCTTTGTAAGTAACTCTGACCTATGGCCAGCCCAACCCTGCATGTTTAACTCACTGGGTAGTTATAAAGATAGGGCATAAGAATTGGAAAGCCAATCAGAAATGAAACTAAATCATATAGTTATTATAACAGGGCCCAAAGCAGTAAAGTCAGAGTAATTAAATCCCAAAATGGTTAAAACACCAAAGAGCCCTAGTGAACTCTACCAAACCTTTAAGGAGGACCTACTGCCAGTCCTTTTCAAGCTCTTCCAGGAAATAGAAGAAACAGCACTCCCAAACAGCTTCTACGAGGCACATATCACCCTGATACCCAAAGCAGGGAGAGACAACACAAAGAAAGAAAACTACAGACCAATATCCCTGATGAACACGGATGCTAAGATCTTCAACAAAATACTAGCAAACAGAATCCAAAGAATCATCAAGAAGATTATACATCATGACCAAGTAGGATTCATCCCGGGAATGCAAGGATGGTTGAACATTCGCAAGTCAATCAACATAATACATCATATCAATAAAAAGAAAAAATAAAAACCATATGATCCTTTCAATAGACGCAGAAAAAGCATTTGACAAGATCCAGCATCCGCTCATGATTAAAACGCTCAGGAAAATGGGAATTGAAGGGACTTTCCTCAAGATAGTTACAGCCATCTACCAAAAGCCCACAGCAAGCATCATTCTAAATGGGGAAAAGTTGAAAGCCTTCCCCCTGAGATCAGGGACAAGACAAGGCTGCCCACTCTCACCCTCTCTTATTCAATATCGTACTGGAAGTACTTGCCATAGCAATCAGAGAAGAAAAGGACATCAAGGGCATCCAGATAGGCAAGGAAGAAATCAAGCTATCATTATTTGCAGATGACATGATATTATACCTAGAGAACCCTAAACTCTCTACCAAAAAAACTCCTAGAAACAATAGACGATATAGTAGAGTGGCAGGATACAAAATCAACACCCAAAAGTCAGTGGCTTTCCTATATACAAATAACGATAGAGAAGAAAGGGATATTAAGGAAACTATTCCATTCACAATTGTGCCACAGAAAATCAAATACCTAGGAATCAACTTACCCAAGTATGTAAAGGACCTGTACAAAGAAAACTACAAGACACTGCTCCAAGAGATAAAAGAGGACACAAGGAAATGGAAACACATTCCCTGTTCATGGATGGGGAGAATCAACATTGTCAAAATGGTAATACTCCCTAGAGCTCTATACAGATTCAATGCAGTCCCTATAAGGATACCCATGACATTCTTCAAAGAAATTGACCAAACACTCCTGAAATTTGTATGGAACAATAAACCCCCAAGGACAGCTAAAGCAATCCTCGGGAAAAAGAAGATGGGAGACATCACCTTTCCCAACTTCAAACTGTACTACAAGGCAGTAGTAATTAAAACAGCATGGTATTGGAATAAAAACAGACCTGTGGACCTATGGAATAGAATTGAGTATCCTGACACCCAACCTCAAACACATAATCATTTAATCTTTGATAAAGGTGCAACGAGTCTAAAATTGAGTAAGGAAAGCCTCTTCAACAAGTGGTGTTGGGAAAACTGGGCAGCGACATGTAAAAAAATGAATTTGGACCTATGTCTAACACCATGCACAAAAATCAGATCAAAATGGATTAAAGATCTCAATATCAGACTTGAATCCATAAAGTACATTGAAGAAAATATAGGAAAAACCCTCCACGACATTGAAGTTAAAGGCATCTTCAAAGGTGAAACATCACTAACAAAGCAAATAGAAGAAAGGATAAACATATGGGACTACATGAAACTAAAAAGCTTCTGCACCTCAAAAGAAACAGTGACTAAGATACAAAAAGCAGTCCACAGAATGGGAAAGAATATTCACCCAATACCCATCTGATAAGGGGTTAATATCCAGGATATATCAGGCACTGGTAGAACTTTACAAGAAGAAAACAAACAACCCCATCAAAAAATGGGGGAGAAGAAATGAACAGAAACTTCAGCAAGGAAGAAATTCGAATGGCCAAAAAACATATGAAAAAATGCTCATCATCACTAATCATCAGAGAGATGCAAATCAAAACAACAATGAGATACCACTTTACACCACAGAGACTGGCATATATTCAAAAGAGCAAGAACAACAAGTGCTAGCGTGGATGTGGGGAAAAGGGGACACTCATCCATTGTTGGTGGGAATGCCGGCTGGTACAGCCTTTCTGGAAAACAATATGGACTTTCCTCCAAAGACTAGAAATTGAACTCCCATTTGACCCAGCCATACCACTCCTGGGAATCTACTCTGGGAAACCAAAAATACGCAGCGAAAACACCATCCCTACTTTTATGTTCATAGCATCATTATTCACAATAGTCAGAATCTGGAAGCAACCAGAGTGCCCGAAAACCGATGACTGGATAAAGAAGCTTTGGTACATCTACACAATGGAATACTATGCAGCTGTTAGGAAAAAATGAAGTTATAAAATTTGTCTATAAATGGATGGACATGGAGAAGATTATGTTGAGTGAAATTAGCCAGAACGGATCCCGAGGAGGGCAGATGGGTTTTGGGGTGTTGGCCCATCGCCTCTGGGGGTCCCGGAGGCAGCTGGATGAAACTTCGCCCATCACACTAGCCACCATCTTCGCTGTCCGGACGCTGAGAAACTGACCTACGACCAGATCAACTGAGCAAAACCAGTTCGAGCCCAGGGAGGCGGCTCCCAGAAGCGGGAATCACTGGGAATTCCGCCAGATGGAGTCAGGGTTAAGCCTCTCCCCCCCTCCATTTTGTCGAGCCTGGTGGACCCCCAGGAGCTGCCCGGGAACCAGTATGCAGAGCTTTGCAAGCGGCTGGGGAGACTGGAGCCCGGCTCGCGCCGAGCCCAGCTGACGATGGGATCCCGAGGAGGGCAGATGGGTTTTGGGTGTTGGCCCATCGCCTCTGGGGGTCCCGGAGGCAGCCGGATGAAACTCGCCCATCACACTAGCCACCACTTCACTGTCCGGACGCTGAGAAACTGACCCACCGACCAGATCAACTGAGCAAAACCAGTTCGAGCCCAGATCGCGCGGCTGCAAGCGGTGGCGTGGTCCACTAAAATAGTGAAACAGTAATGTCTTTTAATGCACTGTATTCCACGAAGAGCAGGAAAGTTTATCGGGAAGGAGATATAAAGACAAAAGAAATGACATACAGAATCTGCCAAGAAGTTGAGGTGCGGGAGGGGGGAGGGAGGTGGGGACATTGGTGATGGTAGATGGGTTTGGGTGGAGGGATGGGTGTTGGAACACTGTGGATCCAAAACTCTACATGAGCATCTTTCAACTGTATGTCTAAAATGGTGTAATGCAAAGAGACTTAAGTGATAAACTCTAAATACCTGTAGGGCTAGCCACAATGTGTAAAATAAGAGGCAGAGAGATGCAGAGACAGAGAGAGACAGAGAGAGAAAGAGAGGAAACTGGGGTACCTGCTATTAAGGCAGCATGGGGTGGGCAGGAGGGGGTGGGGTACATTGGTGGTGGAAATGGGACACTGGTGGAGGGATGGGTGCTGGTATACTGTATTACCAAGAACCAATTATGATCACCTTTGTAATTGTATGTTTCACTGTGGTATAATAAAAAATTAAAAAAAAATAAAAAAAAATAAATAAAATGGTGTAATGATATTTGGGGGAAAATAATAAAATTAAATTAAAAAAAAAGAAATTAGCCAGAAGGAGAGAGACAGATACAGAATGACTGCATTTATTGGCATGGCATAAATATATATGTACATATTATGATACCAATATCCAAGGTCAAGTGAAACATATATCAGGAGGTCTTTTCAAAGGTGGAAATTATCACAAACGTGTGGGAGTGCAGAGGTTAGGTAAGACAGAAAATGGAACAGGGTCCTAATAATTGTCGAGGGTACTAATGCCAACCTAGAACTGAGCATTAAATAGAGGCAAAAGGATACACATGACAACCTTTTAATGTATGTTCTGTAATCCATAGTCTGGAAGGGAAGGAAAAGAGAAAGAGAGAGAAAGGGAAAGAAATAAAGAACCTGCCATGGAGGTGGGCTGGGGAAGGGGAGGGAACCGGGGATGTTGGTGGTGGGAGATGGGCACTGGTGGAGGGACAGGTGCTGGAACACTGTATGACCAAAACCCAAACATGAACTTTTTAATTGTATGTCTTTTTTATTTGTATATCTCACGGTGGTATAATAAAATACTTAAAAAAAAATAAAAATAAAACACCAAAGAGAAGGCAGCCATTTTTCTACTGGGAATGCCATAGATTCATTTTAGCTAGGCATTCCAGATTGAAAATTTGAGGTATCAAATTTTGTTAAAAATTCCTATATAATCATTGAAGGATAATCATTTTTAAAAGGTGATAGGGAAACCACGTTATAAATAAATAAATATAATTTTATATTTATATAAATTTATATGTATACAAATTTTAAATATTAATTTTAACTACATTAAAAATAAAGAGTTAACGAAAACACTAGCTGTATAACATACTCTTGTCTGAAATCTATGAGAATTTCATAAAATTTTTCAGGATCTCAACTAAATAAATATTCCTCTAAACAACAGTTTTTTCTCTTTTTTAATTGGGTCACACATAGTGATGCTCAGGGGTTACTTCCTGACTTTGCACTCAAGAATTACTCTGAGCAGCACTCAGGGGAACCATATGGGATGCTGGGGCTTGAACCCGGTTAGGCTGTGTGCAAGGCAATGGTGTACTATCCCTGTCTCCCAAAACAGCTTTTTTTCTTTACTAATATCACAAAGCTAAATCAGACTTTAGAAGAAAATTACTAACACTTATAAATTTAATGCAGTAAAAATTAAGTGAGAATTAAATGGGGCAAGAAACAAGATAGAATATATGCTTTCAGCCACCAATGCATACAAAGTCATTGGTAATATACTGTACAGTGGTTTTGAATTAATCTACTATATATCAGCAGAGAAAAAAAACACCTCTATTCTTTGCCTAATCGCAAAGCAACCCTAAGTACCATATCTTAGCTTATTTTTTATAGAAAAGCCTAAACATTTGCTATTGCTATAGAAGTACGATGTTGACACTTCTGGTTGCTAGGAGCAACACAGTGTTGGAAACATACAATACTGCTCTGTTAGTTCCTCTGTGGGCTTTTAATCAGCAAGATTTTCTTTTTGAAAGTTTGAAAATAGTGAAAAGTCCAGATAAAATAGCCAAATTAAATATGGAAATGTGAACTCACAAATTCAGAGAAATCAAAACACCATTAATCAAGAATTTACATTTAAGTATTTTTGCATCACCATTCATAAAGGGAAGCAAATCACATGAAACAAAAAATGATACTTACCAGTAGCAGGATACCTGAACATATTATGATCACACCTTGAAATACCTTAGAGTCATTTTAAGACATAGGGACCAAAAGCCTTATTACAGCTAGTAAAGTTTTGCCTTTCATGCAACAGAACTAGGTTCTGTTCCCACCACCAGCAGTGATTCCTGAGTGCAGAGCCAGGAGTAAACCCTGAGTACCACTGGGAATGGTCCCAAACAAAAACAAAAAAAAATTATAACCATGCCTCTTGAATTGAAATCGCTTTCATTGAATGTTGTCAAGTGAGAAAGGCAAACTGCTCAAAATTATATATACACAAGTACAGTCACAACAATATTATTCACTGTCAGCAAATCACTTCACTTGTATCACTTGTCTTCCCATTGATCATTGGTTTGCTCCGAGTGGGCACCAGTAACATCTCCATTCGCTGGGAATGAGGTTCATTATTGTTGCTGTTTTTGGCTATCAGCAAAAAGGTAGAAAATTTTAATTGATTAATTAATTTATATTTAATATTTTGCATACTTCATAATTTATCATAAAATACATGTATATAACTTATTTCTTTTAACATTCACTTAAATTACTTTATAAAATAACTATAAAATATAAGAATATATAAAATAACATTTTAAAATTACATTGGGTTCCAAACACAATAGTGCTTTGAATAGCTACATTTTCAATACTACAATCATTACTATAAATAGAACACAGAAGACATGAATATCTTAATAACACCTAACTACTTATTTAGTTGAAATGAAGACAAGAAAAACAATTTCATAAATGTATGACTTACATATAACTATTAGTCATCTAACATACCGCTTTTCTTTCAACAGAACCATACAGTATAGCAATATTTATATTGGATATTTGTTCAACTTAGTATTTAATAAAATCATGGCTTTTATATGTACCCTTCAAAATAGCTATTATTGGAAAGGTATATTTGAGCAGTAATTAGAAAATAAACAATATATTTTTTTCTGCTGTCCAGAAGGTAAGTACCTCTGGCTGACAGGACCCACTATATTATTTTTTAATATTTTATTATATCACTGTTATACTTACCAGTATAACAATTTTTCTCTGCTGATATATAGTAGATTAATTCAAAACCACTGTACAGGTCTGTCTCCAATCCCAGTGGAGACAGACCTGGGGCAGAGCTGCTACTGGCTCTCACTGTGCCCAGGCGCTCGCTCATGAGGGGCCCGGGAGGGATGGCAGATTCTAGCCCCTGGCCCGCCAACCAAGCAGAGCCCTCACAACAAGCCAGATGACCCCCTACGCCATGAGGACCCTACATTTTCCACATTCTTACTTCCCCTCGTCAGAACTCCACCCAGCAGACCAGCCTATCACAGCCCAGCTCCGCGGCCACTTGCAGCCACGCGTTCATCAATAAATGCTAGATTTTGAGATGACTACAAGAGTATGCTACCCGCGACGGCAGAGCCTGGCAAGCTACCCGTGTGGTATTTGATATGCCAGATACCAGTAACAATTATAGACCTCATTCCCATGACCTGATGGAATGGTTTGAGGCTCTTTATGTTCCTGGAGCAAGCAGGTGTCCTTGGGCTCTACTTGCATGAGACAGGTCATATGGAGATGTTACTGGTGCCCACTCGAAAGCAAATCAATGATGAACGGGAAGACAGTGATACAGTGATACACTGTTATATATACAATTACAAGATGTTCATGTTTGGGATCTGGTTCTACAGTGCTCCAACACCCATTCCTCTACCCCTGCCCATCTCCCATCACCAATGTCCCCACTTCCCCTCCCACTTCCCCCACAGCCTGCCTCCATGGCAGGTTCTTTACTCCTTTCTCTCTTTCTCTCTCTCCTCCTCTCCTCACTCTCTCCTTCTTGCTTACCTTTCTTACACATTGTAGATTGTAATATATTCTAGAACATGATAGGTTCCACTAGTTTGATGTACTGCGTGACCACAAGTGGTCATGCGACTTGGGGAGAGCCTCTCCCCTAAACAATATTTCTTTAACAGCTTGCTTAGCTAATGTGATCTTAACTTTTGAAAAGATATATGTGGGTCTCCATTTTTACATTTGAAGTAGAGTACCTTCAAAAATCCATAGGCTTACAAGCTCAAGGTTATCTTGATGCCCAGTTTAATCTAGAGTGAAGCAAATCAAAGCATTGTTTCTAATCAATAAACATATTATGAATTTTACTCAATTTTCATCAAGGAAAAACATTTCTAAGTCCATCATCTATTTAGCAAAACTTCTGGAGTTGATTTATTTTTTTAATGTAAAAACCCTTCAGAACACAAGCCCAGAGTCCCTGGTCCTAAACACTTTTAGAGAATGAGTTCCAAATCAGAGCACTTTAAATGTGATTGCACTAGAGTGCAAATTAAAAGTGCAAATTATGTTGTGGTAGCACTTCATACCACTGTTTAAATAAGAAAAGAAATGGCAAATTTTTTTTGTTTAAATAGAAAATGAAAAGGCTACATAAGGCCTTTATGAATCAATTTCTATCACTAATAAATCAAGGTCTTTAAGATGCTCTTGTAAATCCTTGTTTTAGACTATGCCAGACTTTTTTCCTGAAAGATCAAATTCAATTCCTCCCCAGAAGACAATTCTATGATTTTCAAGGTACCAAATCTCACTAGGAACACATAAAATCAAAGGACATTTTTCTCTCTATCAGTCCCTGAATGACGCTTATTAAAAATTTGGCTAAACTTTAAAGAGATTAAAACCGTTCCCATTCCACTCATTGTCACCTTTTCCTACCCTCCTTTCAGACAAGCCACACAGTAGCTATCTCCTCTCTGAAGCCCATTTCTTGAGCTTAATTCATGGTACAGAAAAACTTTTGTACTCAAACCATATAATCCAGCTCACTGAATCTTGGGGTTCAGATATTCACCGTGAATGATTCAAATAAAATAATAATTTAAACCCCACTGTCTGAAAATATAAATCAAATCTGTGAGGAATATATCTCACAGGTCATGCTGCTAGTCAACTATGCATTTCTAATTCTTCCAGTCCTTTGAAATCTTGAAACTTATGCATAGTTGCCAGGAATTCCCCCTGAACTCCCTGGTGGGTGTAGACCTCCACTAGAATCTTGATTGTGGGATTCATTGGTTATTTTTTACATATAAACTAGTTACCTGTACATTTGAATATTTCAGAGGACTGGGGATGGAGAGATAGCAAATTCTTGCACATGTCTGTCTGCTCAGTGTTTGATCCATACAGATCCCCTGAGCTATGTCAATGAGCACGTCCTGAGTGCAGAGCAAGGAGTAATTTCTGACTATCACCAGGTGTGGAACCAAAAAACTTAAGAGAAAGAGAGAGAGAGAGAGAGAGAGAGAGAGAGAGGAAGAGGAGGGGGGGGAGAGAGGAGAGAACTCCAAGCCAGACAATTTGGAGAAAATCTATATATAACGCTCACCCAAAAATCATTTCAAGATTTCCCCCCTACTCTAGAGAAAACAACTATCTATCATGAAAGCATTTTTGTTTCCCTCATATTTTACTTTTTTATTCATGCACTGATTCATAAAATTGTTCATGAGAGTTGTTTCAGGCACATATTGTTCCAACACTAATCCAGTCACCAGTGTCCACTTCCCCTCCACCAGTGGCTCAGGTTCTCTCCCACCCCAAAATCTGCCTCCCTTGACAGGCATATTTTAAAGTTTGGTTATTGTATTTGTGGTCCCAAGTGGCTCGGTGATTTAGATACATACATAAACCTCATCTCTACATCACCAGTGTACCTAGGTCCCCAACTCCTGCCCCGTTTTCTCCCTCTCTGCCTCTTCTTCTTTCTTTCCCCTTGATTTCTTTTCCTTTCCTATCCTCATTGTTATCATGAGGATACTCTAGGTGCCCCCACTTGGATACTTTGCATTCCTTGAAATTGTTACTTTATAAGCCATACATAATTGAGAGCCCTATGGCTTTTGACATTCTTCTGAGTTACTTCATGTTACCTTCCAGTTCCAAGTTGCAGCAAATTGCATGGTTTCACCATTCCTAGCAGCTGCACAGTATATCACTGTGTATGAATAGTACTCCTTTGAAGCCACTCATTTTTTAAAAATTTTTTTCCTTTTTTAAACTTTTTTATTATACCACTATGAGATATACAATTGCAAAAGTGTTCATAATTGGTTGTCAGTCATAGTGTTCCAGCACCCATCCCTCCCACCAGTGTGCCATTTCCACCACCAATGTCCCCACATTCCCTCTCACCCACCCTTAGCCTGCCTCTATAGCAGGCACCTTTTGTTTTCCTCTTTTTTCTCCCTCTGTCTCTATCTCTGTCTCTATATATCTCTCTTCTTTTGCACATTGTGACTTGCCCTACAGACATTTAGGTTCTATCATGTAAGTCTCTTTGTGTATATTCAATGGTGAGTTCAAGTCTGGCATTACCATTTCCCCACTTAGCGGAACACTGGTATATATTTATATCCCATTAATGAATGCAGTCATTTATATCTGTCCTTCTCCTTCTGACTAATTTCACTCAGCATGATAGCCTCTATGTCCATCCATTTGCAGATTAATTTCATAATTTCATAATTTCTGACAGCTGCATAGTATTCCATTGTGCAGATGTACCACAGTTTCTTTAGCTAATCCTCTGTTCTTGGTCACTTAGGTTGTTTCCAGATTCTGACTATTGTGAGTAGAGCTGTGATGAATAAAAAAGTACAGATAGTGTTTCTGCTCTCTGTACTTTTAGGTTTCCAGGGTATATTCCCAGTAGTGGTATTTCTGGGTCAAATGGGAGCTCAATATCTAGTTTTCAGAGGAATGTTCATATTGTTTTCAAAAAGGACTGGACCAGTCGGCACTCCCACCAACAGTGGATGGAGAGACCATTTCTCCCTGCATCCACGCCAGCACCAGATGTTATTGCTGTTTTGGATGTGTGCTAGTCTCTGTGGTGTGAGATGATCCTGCATTATTGTTTTGATTTGCATCTCCCTGATGGTTAATGATGAAGAGCACTTTTTCATATGCCTTCTTGCCATTTGAATTCCTTCTTTTTTGGAAGCTTCTGTTCATTTCTTCTCCCCCACTTTTTGATGGGGTTGACTGTTTTCTTCTTGTAAAGTGTTACTACTGCCTGTTATATCCTGGATATTAACCCCCTTATCAGATGGATTTTCGGTGAATATTCTTTCCCACTCTGTGGATTGTCTTTTTATCTTGGTCACCATTTCTTTCGAGATGAAGAAACTTCACAGTTTTATATAATCTCATTTGTTTATCGTTGCTTCCATTTGAGAAGCCACTTTTTATTACAGATACCTGGGTGGATTCTATGTCATAGTTATTGTGATATCTGCTGCAATGAATAATGTGTGCATATGTATTTTTGATTGAATTTTTGTTTGTATTCCTTCATTTGTCTCTAAGAAAGTTTTTCTAATAAAACTGGAAGAAAAGTGATTTCTTCCAGAATAGTTAAAACAGTATTGATATTTTAGGCCACCCTGGTATACTATTTGCTATATGTAACCTTGTTTAGCTAGATGAGCACCTGTTTCCTTTCCCAACATTAAAACTTGAAATCCTAGAATTAGGGTGGATCAACCATCTAGGTTTTCCTGAAGCTGAGGGAGTGCCTGAGGCAAAAGAATTTTCTATACTAAAAGCAGAAAGTCTTGTATAAACTTGAAATAGATCT
>JAJIBD010014128.1:0-39951 GCA_021461705.1 Cryptotis parvus
AAAAAAAAAATTACATATAATACTCATATGTCTCTTACATGGAGTTCTAAGCAATATGCATATTCTCTCATGTCCTTTTACAAATCTAATCTTTTTTATTTTTAATTTTTCAAGCTTTCAAAAAATGCTATAAAATTATCAGTGTTCCAATATCTCCTTTCATTCAGATTATGTATAGATATAGATATAGATATAAAAATATATTATTTGGGGCCGCATCCAGCAATACTCAGTAGTTATTCATGGCTTTGCACTCAGGAATTACTCCTGGCGGTGCTCGGGGGACCATATGGGATGCCGGGATTGAATCTGGGTCCGCTGCATGCAAGGCAAATGCCCTACCCGCTGTACTCTCGCTCAGGCTTAAATGTATTTTTTAAAAAGGTTTAAAGTAAATCACGGTACAAGTTATAACAAAAATCAAAGGTGGTACATAAATGTCTGGAATACGTCATAAATTATACATAGGTACATACATATACACATCATGATACAGAAAACTGCTCTTTTTTTTTTTTTTTTTTTTTGGGTCACACCCGGCAACACTCAGGGGTTACTCCTCCTGGCTCTTTGCTCAGGAATTACTCCTGGCGGTGCTCAGAAGACCATATGGGATGCCGGGAGATCGAGCCCAGGTCAACCGCGTGCAAGGCAAATGCCCTACCCGCTGGAATATCGCTCCATCCCCCAAAACTGCTCACTCTCAACCTCAGCAACCCCAGCTGCGGCCCCCAAACAAAACAAAACTCTAAACTTAAGTCTATAAGCCACCACCTTGATTTTTTACATATATTTTCATAAAATGATAATAAGAAAACATCAGAGGAAAAAAAGAAACTTGTATAGAGTAATTAATTTTTCTCCACGGTAAAATATTCTCTTATAGTTGGACTGGAAATATATGGAATCAAATACACTAAGCTTGAAGGTCAAGCGAATATAATGACTGATTTATAATCTGCTTCTGCCCCTCCTAAATCACAAGGATTGTAAAGCGTGTTGGGGGAGGGAGGACAAGCCTTGATTAACAGTCACATTTTATCCTCGGTCCATCCAGAATCCATTCTTTCTCCACCAATTTTGTGCTAAGCACTTCTCAAAGTTGGGTTTTAAGTCTCAATTCCTTATTCATCTAAATATTCCCCTCTTGGAAGAGAAATGATAAATAAATAAATGTTCCCTCTCGTCGAGGTCCCTAGATAAAAACAAAAGATAAACAGAATTACACTAGTTGGAAATGGTAACACTAGACTGGAAATGCTATTGAAAGTAGGTAAAGGGATAAACATGATAGCTCCTCCGTGTAAGTACTGCAAACCGCAATGTGCAAAAAGAAAGAGAGAGAGGAGAAAAGTGTCTGCCACAGAGGCAAGGGGGTGGGAACTGGGGACACTGGTGGAGGGATGGGTGCTGGGACACTGTATGACTGAAAGCCAATCATGAACAGCTTTGTATTGTCTATCTCATTGTGATATAATAAAATTAAAGTTAAAAAAGAAAACAATAGAAGTACTCTGACCTATGTAGCACAATGCCAGAGACTATTTCTGTTGATGTGTTTCATTTCCAGCACTTGGAAATAATGACTTTCCTTCCTATAGGGGTCGCCAGAGGCAATAGGGACCAACGCCAGCATCCTGGTCGGTGGCTCCTGGAAGGCAGCCAAGAATGTGAATGCAAAGGTCAGTAATTCAATTATCAACAAAAGTAATATACCATCACAAGTCCAGTTCTTTCCCTTGAGTCCCTGTGAGACCAGGACAGATGCTATCTGAATTGACCTCACCCATTTCCTTTTCCACCAACCTACCACATGAGCACCAACATTTGTTTGCTTCTGGGACTCTGAGCTGGTCTCCTTCAAGGTCCAGAGAACTGGCTGAATTTTTTTTTTCTTTTTGGATCACACCAGGCAATGCTCAGGGGTTACTTCTGGCTCTGCACTCAGGAATTACTCCTGGCAGTGCTCAGGGGACCATATGGGATGCCGGGGATCGAACCCAGGTAAACTGCATGAAAGGCAAACGTCCTCCCCACTGGACTATAGCTCCGGCCCCAGAACTGGCTGAATTTCTGTCTTTGCACACACACCGCCTTTCCTGTTGACCTCAAGAACCCAAGACTGCCTGTAGAAAGCTTCCTGAAGGGACAGGGTGACAGCCCAAAAACTGAGGTGTGTACTCTGAATGCAGGAGCCCCACGTTTGATCCCTGACACCACATGGTCCCCCAAGTGTTGGGGCTCAACGAGGTCCCCAACAGATATTGGGGCTTGGTGGGGTCCCTAGCCACATTCAGGGTCAATGGCCATTGTCCCCACCACCACCACCACCACCACCACCGATGGACAAAGAAACAAGATCAACAAGATCACAGGCTCTTGAAAGTCTGAAGCTCTTTCCTTTAATCTCTCCTCACTGGCTCCTCACTCCACCTCTTATCACACCACAAGTCAAGTCTGTTAGTGATACATTCTTTACGAGAGGTTGGGGGAAGGGAGTTAGAAGAGGTAATGGACTTTAATCCCCAAATAGTGAGGTGAGAAAAAGCTCTTCTGGGGGCCGGAGCGATAGCACAGCAGGTAGGGGTTTGCCTTGAACACGGCCAACCTGGGTTCGATCCCGGCAACCCATATGGTCCCCTGAGCACCACCAGGAGTAATTCTGTGCGAAGAGCCAGGAGTAACCCCTGAGCATTGCCGGGTGTGACCCAAAAAGCAAAAAAAGAAAAAAAAAAGAAAAAAAGCTCTTCCTTCCAGGGACCTCCCCGAAGAGTTGGATTTTGTCCTGGGGCTATAGGACAAAGGTATAATCCTGGTTTGTTGTTTTTTTCCTTTTTCTTAGCTGGTAAACAATCATCTTAATATTTCTAGTCATTTTGTATAAACACAGTAAGAGACATTTATCTACACCCAGGATTGAACTTGTAAGAGAGCTATTTCTGGGGACATTTTGCTATATATCCCAGACTATTTTCCTCTGGCCAGGTGGGTTTATTCCTAACTCCCACAGGGTCCTTTTAATCTATTGCTTATCTTTTGGTCAGACAGAATTTGATCAATGACCATACTCTTAGCTTATTATATTGCTCAGAACATTAGCCTGTCCCATGTCAAGGCCAGGGTAGTATACTCACAGTTTTCCCTGGGTCCATCCAGTTCCATGATGGACCCTTCTTTTGGGTATAAGGAATTAGAATCAATCTAAGGGCAACTGAGATTTTAAGTTAGGAAATATGACAGATGTCCAGGAGTAAGTAAATCAGAGTTAATTAACTCCCATCTCACAAATGCATAGCCTTAACTGTCTTCCTGTGTCTTTACAAAAGGCCTTAGTTCTAGCATAAAAATACGTAAAAAGGGAATAGAGGAAAGAGAAAAACCACTTTTCATTTACAATATAAAACCCAGGACTGGCAAGGAAGAGAGAGAGGGCTAGGAATAATGGGTAATCCAATACCCCAAGCACTGCTAGGAGCAATTTCCAAGGACCCAGCTGAAAATAAGGCTCCAGCATAGGCCATATGGTTGTGGCCTATATAGCTCAGTAGTAAAGTGCATATCTTGCACTTTACCTGGGTTCGATCCCTGGCACCTATAAAAGAAAAATCTGGGGCTGGGCTGGAGCAATAGTCCAGCAGGTAGGGCATTTGCCCTGCAAGCGACCGGATCTGCGTGTTCAATCCCGGCATCCCATATGGTTCCCAGTGCACAGCCAGGAGTAATTACTGAGTGCAGAGCCAGGAGTAACCCCTGAGCATTGCCAGGTGTGACCCAAAGAAAAAAAAAGTAAAAAAAAAACTTCCTGGTTTTTCTACTCAATATTATTTTACTCTCAATAAATAAATATGTGTGTGTGTGTGTGTATAAAGTAAGCTCACTTGCATGAGATAAATCACACTGAAAGATAGACATCTAGGGTCTAGTCCTCATTTTTCGTCTTACGTAAGCTATCCTGGTGTCCCCTCCAAACCTGCCACCAAAGTCTTCCCCATACCCATGGGGCAAACGTCCCAGTGTTTCTATAACCCATTGTTCAGTGTCAACCCCCACCCTCAAAGAAAGGAAAATTAATGTTTTCCTGTCCTCTTGACCTCAATCTCAGAAGTCCTTTTGGGAGGTAGACTGATAATACTGCAGTATGAAAAAAGAAAGCCAGAAAGATGGTAAGTAAGCCCTGTTCTGCTCCCTACCTTCAAATACACTGCATCTAATAAGAAATCCCTTTTCAGATTGGTTCAAGAGAGTCCCCAAAAGGAAGCTCATGGCTGTATCTGTGCTGCCAAAGAAGCAATGTCCCTGTGATCATTTCAAGAGCAACATGAAGAAAACCCGTAAGTTTCAAAAGAATGACCTTCCTTAAGCCAGAATCACTCTCTAGATCACTTGTTGCAAGCAAAGTTTGAGAACACACAAAGATATAAAATGAAGACCATGATAAACACACATGATATATACTAGAGTATTGAGTATTGATTATTTGTATTTCTATGTTCTTCATTAACTAGTGATTGTTTTGCAACAATACAAGTAGCAAAGCATTATGTTCTACTTATATGTTTTATGTCAATTATACCTCAGTTGCCGTAGTTATTCAAAAACAAATTGGGGGCGGGCGAGCCCAGCGGGGGCGTTGCCTTGCACGCGGCCGGCCTAGCCGGCCCGGTTCGATCCCGGCATCCCATATGGTCCCCGAGCACCGCCAGGAGTAATTCCTGAGTGCAGAGCCGGAGTAGCCCCTGAGCATCGCGGGTGTGACCCAAAAGCAAAAAAAAAAAACAAATTGGGCAGTTGTCAAAAATACTGAGGTAGAAATTGGAGCACTAGTACAGTTTAGGAACTTTTCTTGCAAGCAGCCATCCCAGATTTAATCCCTGCAGCCCTGTATGGGCTCCTGAGTCCACCAGGAGTGATCCCTGAGTAAAGAGCCAGGAGCAAGGCCTGAGCACAGTGTCCTACCCCCCAACCTCAAAGAAAGGAAAATAAATGTTTTCTGTCCTCTCGACCTCAATCTCAAAAGAACTTTTTGGGGAGTAGAGTAATAATACAGCAGGTAGGACATTTGCCTTGCACATGGCCAACCTGGGTTCGATCCCCGGCATCCCTTATGGTCCCCTGAGAACTGCCAGGAGTAATTCCTGAGTGCAGAGCCAGGAGTATCCCCTGAGTATCTCCAGGTGTGACCCAAAAAGTAAAACAGAAAAGTCCTTTTTTAACTCAGTATCTTGCTGCTGTTCTGTCAGCTTCCGCTCTCTCACAGGACAGCATGTTGACTTCATACTATGGTTATCTCAAATGTGAAATCCCTGTCTGCTGGACTCTTTTTCTTTGTGGGCTGTTTTTATTTGTTTAATGTAACGAAGTCCTACATTTCCAAATATTTCTCGCCAATGAATTTTATTCTAATTCCTGAAGAGCTCTTCCCAAGTTGTTAACATGATTAAAATCATGGGGCTAGAGTAATAGCACAACAAGTAGGCTACTTGCCTTGCATCCCAAGCGGGATTCGATCCGTGTCACCCCTAGGGTCCACTGAGCCTGCCAGGAGTAATTTCTGAGCACAGAGCCAGAAGTAACCCCTGAATGTTGTTGGTTATGGCCTAAAAAAAAAAATTTTTTTTAAATATATATATATTATTGGGCCAGAGCAATGGTACAGCGGGTAGGCCATTTGTCCTGCACACAGCCAACTCGGGTTCTATCCCCAGCATCCCATATGCTATATGGTCCCCCAAGCACTGTCAGGAGTAGATCCTGAATACAAAGCCAGGAGTAACCCTGAGCATTGCCAGGTGTGACCCAAACAGAAAACAAACCAAAAAAAGTATATATGTATGTATGTATGTATGTATATATATATATATATATATATATATATATAGTATTTATGTTTATAACTTATCCTATTTATAGTGACGTAGGACTCTAATGCTGTTTTAAATTTCATTATAGTTTAGGTGTGTGTTTATAATAGTTCTTAGAGATAACTACTATTGTTTGCTATGTAATTGTCATACCTGTATGTATATAAACACAATGGCTACTTTAAAAATGAAATTAGAGGGTTCTGGAGAGATAGTACAGCAGGTAAGACACTTGCCTTGCATGCAGTCAACCCAGGTTTGATCCCTGGCATCCGATATGGCTCCCCCAAGCACACCCAGGAATAATTCCTGTGCAAAGCCAGATGTGACTTCTGAGCATTATTGGGTGTAACCCAAAAAATGTTAACAAAAAATCCATACCGGATCTGGAAAGACAATACAGCAGGTAGGATACTTGCCTTGCATGTGGCTGCCCCAGGTGTAATACCCTGGCACCCTGTACAGTCCCTCAAAGCTTGCCAGGAGTGAGCTCCTGAGCACAGAGTCAGGAGTAAGCCCCAGGCATGACCAGATGCATCCCAAAAAAGTTACTATACTATATGATTTGCTTTCCTCTGCACCTTTAACAAACCTTGTGTTACTGAAAAATATTACACATTTATAGATATCCATTAAAATTACATGTGCCTCTCACTAGTTAAAATTCAGATACTTATGTAATTACTACCAATACCAAGCAATAGACCATAAGTCAACAAAGCCCCTTCTGACTACTATCCCTCTCCCCCCAGCCCCAGAAATAAAACTAGCCTTTCTTCTTTTTCTTTTCTTGCTGTTTGTTTTTGGGTCTCACCCAACTGGGCTCAGGGATTTTTCTAGCACTGCACTCACACTCCTGGTGGGGATTTGGGGACCATAACTGGTGCCAGGGATTGAACCCAGGTCAGCTTCATGCCAGCCGAAGTGCCTTGCCACTATCGTGTCTCTCAAACCCTGGCATTAAACCATGGCCCAGATGGGGCCAGAGCGATAGCCCAGCGGGTAGGGCGTTTGCCTTGCTTGCCGGCGCCATGCCGGCCCAGGTTCGAAACCCGGCATCCCATATGGTCCCCCAAGCACCGCCGGGAGTAATTCCTGAGTGGAGAGCCAGGAGAAACCCCTGAGCATTGCCGGGTGTGACCCAAAAAGAAAAAAAAAACATGGCCCAGCTGGTTGAATACTGCTGGAAGACTGTTTTCCCAGACCCCCTGAGCACTGCTTAGAAGGCCTCTTTAAAAATTCAATTTTGATAGGCTGGGGAGATAGTTCACAAGACTGAAGGATTTGATTCTGAGACCTCCCAAGAATGGCCAGGAGTGAGCCCTAAGCCCCAATCTGGGAGTAGCCCCTAAGCACCACCAGTTATAATCTTAAAACTAACAAAAATCAATTCTGAAATTATTTTTTAACATAAATCTCTTCCCCCCCCTTTATTTCTACCCTAGGACATCAAAGGTACCACAGGAAGTCAAACAAGCACTCCAGAGACTGCCAGCAATTTCTCAAAAAATGCCAACTAGCAAGCCTCTCTCTGCCTTTATAGAAGTTCCAAGTCCACTCCCCCAATCACATAGTCTCACTCAAGAAGGAAGTGCGAGCACCGAGCAAATTTTCTCCCAGCCCAAGCTCCTCTCCCCATCTCCACTCTTCAGATCTTTCCAATCCGCTCAAAAGCATTTTCCCACAAATCGTTGCTCTTTCTAATGCTTCCTGTGAGTCTTCTGCCATCCCTCTCACCCAAGCTTCAGCTTAATAAACAGAAAACAGCCAGGAAATTCCTTTTTACCTTACATATGAACCAAATAAGTAGCAAACAGAATAAACATTTTCAAAAGTAGTAAAATCATTCGAGTGGGACGTAGCAACTTACACCTGATGCAGCTGGTCCCCTTTATTTTTATCCCCTCCAAACTCAAGCCAGGCTCCACACACATATTTCTCAGTCACCTGTCAAGTGAACCCTTGAACACCTGTCAAGAGAAGCCCCTCACACCTTCTCTCTTCCTTTCTTTCTCTCCTCCACGATCAAATTTTTATTCTTTTTCTCATTTAACCAGCTGAAAGCAAGATGGAAAAAAAAGAAAGCAGTTCCGGGATCCAGGAAATGACTCAAAAAGCTTGTGTACAGGGGCCACCAGCTTCCATTGTTGTTCTGTCTTTGGGGACCATACCCAGCTGTGCTCAGGGTTTACTCCTGGCAGTGCTGGGGATCAGTTAGGATCCAAATCTAAGATTCAGCTCCTACCTCTCAGACCCTTCCCTTAAAAAGAAAGGGAGGCCAAAAGAAACATGCCTCCAAACTCTGGTTGTCCTCCCAGGTAAAACAGAAGAAGTTGGGTGCTTGATTTCTGAGAAGAAACAGCTGAACTGAATAGTGACGGGGTGGGACCTATTTATGACACAAGAGGCCAAGCCCCCTCCCCTCAGAGAGGAGAGTTAGGCACTCAGCTCCCCTCCAGTCCTAATCCCTCTTCGCCACAGAAGGCACAGAAGCGCATCACTTGGCACAGGAGTGGGGGCCAGCACTGAAGGACCCACTTACCAGCTGCCTTTAAAGGCGGGGGAGACCAGGTATGCCAGGACCAAGCTTTGAAACCAAAGGGAGATGCCGTCATGAAGGATCTGTGACAAAGGAGGCCTGGGGCAGGGAGAGCCCAGAAGAATGAAGCCTGCGAGATCACCATCTCTAGGAAGGGAAAAAACAGGGGAGCCAGGGACTAAGCCAGTACCTAGCCCTGACTTGGAACCTGAGTCACATCAGATCCCTATTGCCCAGCCTCAGCTTGAGGGGGAAAAGACACCTGAAGCCAGCTCAGCATGTAAGACTCAGCAGGGCCCCAGCATCCAACGAGAGCCTGCATCTCCACACAGACCCGTCACTTGGCAGGAACCCAGAACCCAATCAAACTTGGATCAGCAGCAGAAATGTCTTGTGCCAGAGGAGTCTGTACTGCAGCAATCACCTCTCATGCAAAGGACCCCTCACCCAACAAGGTGCTGCCTCCCAGCAGGGACCCAGGCCGGATAAGGAATCTCAGAGTCAGCTGGAACCCAGATTACAAGAAGACTGTGTCTCCCCACCAGGATCCTTACTGGGAGAGCCACCTGCAAAACAAGAATATGGGTCCACCTCTCCAGCCTGGTCTGGCCCCCAAATGGGACCAACTGACTTAACCAAACCGACGTCCCCCAGAAATACAAGGACCCTCAGGCGCTAGCCCAGGGAGCCCTAGTCCCGGAGGAATCTGAGCCCAGGGGGTGTTTTCTCTCCACTTGGCAGGAATTTCCCCTCCTGCAGCCAGCCCAGGAGTGGAGGACTTTATTAGAGTGGGTGAGGACCTCTGACTCAGAACCAGATTTGGAGTCCTCGTTGGAAACCACTTTGCCAGGCAGATGGCACCCGACAGCCCAGGAGCTGAAGGAGAAACCCAGTTATGAAGTGAGGTGGGGATCTGGCAGGAAGAAAAGCAGCAGCCTAAATCACAGATTGTACCAGGACACAGGTGAGTGTGAACCTGGAGTGGCACCTGAAAGGGACCGTCACTGGCGCCATCAAGGAGGAGGAGGAGGAGGAGGATGCCCTGAGCAGGTAGGGCGCTTGCCTTGATGTGGCCAACCCGAGCTCAATGCCCAGCATTCCATGTGGTTCCCCCTAAGCCCCGCCAATCCTGATCCTTTAGTGCAGTCAGGATTAAGGCCAGAGCACAGACCCGTGTGGCCCCCAAAAAGGGCGGGGGGGCCAGTGATAGCTACAGTGGGTAGGGCGTTTGCCTTGCACGCGCCAACCGGGTTCAATCCCGGCATCCCATATGGTCCCCTGAGCACCGCCAGGAGTAATTCCTGAGTGCAGAGCCAGGAGTAACCCCTGAGCATTGCCGGGTGTGACCCAAAAAAGGAAAGGAAAAAAAAAGGACGAGGGAACTTAGAGCAGACTGAGAGGAGAGTGCAGGGGATCATGCCACATCCCGCGAAAGCTCCCATTACAAGGGAGGGAAACTGAGGCCAAGCGGGAAAGCAGGTGGCAGCCGCTGAGGTGGTGGTCCCTCTAGGACCTGACCTGAAGGGCTAGGACCTGACCTCCCCTCTGGGGAGGATTTTGGGGAATCAAGCAGAAGTGAGGCAGGGAGGAAAGTGGGGCTGCTGCCCAAGCTAAGGTCCATTCATCCATCGCCTGTGCCCGGCAACACGATACCTCACCCGATGGCCGAGGCAGCAGCCGTGGGGCCGGGAACCCGGCGGTGTCCTTCTGGGGCTCTCCGGACCCTTAGGCAGGCATGGGGCATGGGGCAGAGAGTCGTGGGTGCCTTGGTGCCGTGGGTGCTGGCATGGTGTGAGGAGGACCGGGCTGGAAAGAAGCACTTTGGGAAAAGCGCAGGGTCCCGAGTCGCCACACCCTCTCAGAGATGCGTTTGGTTGGGGCTCAGGCGGCGCGCTCGAGGCCTCAAGCACGAGCTGATGTGCGCATGCTCCGACGGGCACGTGCTGCGGCGTCGCTGTGTGCGCATGCGTGAGCCTCGCGCCGCGGCTGTTTCCCGCCTTTTCCAGGGCAGCCTCTGCCTCTGCTCCTGCTCCGCCTCCCTGAGGGCAGCCCGCGGGGCGCAGCGTTCTCCTCCCACCTGTTCCCTTCCACTCTCAGACAGAAGGCAGAGAAAAGAGAAAAGAAAGAAAAATCCCTAGAACTAGCAGAGGATGGGGACTAGCGGGGGCAGCTGTGAAGGCGGGTCTTGTCGGCAGAGCCACGCCCCCAGCGCTAGCGTCCCGCCCCTACCTTGAATTGCCCCTGAACCTAACCTGCCCTCTCCGCACCCCGCACGGGACGGAAGCCAAGCGCTCATGCGGTTCTCCCGTGTTGCTGCGGGCTAGACGGGTCGAGTTCTAGGGGGATTCCTTCGTGGGAAGGTGAGTGGAAAGGCATGGCTGAGCGCCAGTGCTTGAAAAGTTCGAGGGTTCCTCGCTGAGGTGACCCATTCCTCCACCCCCGGGGCACGCACTTGCGGCTTTCCGCAGCCTCTAGGGCTGCATTTTTATGGGTCACGGGCCCTTTAATGCGCGTAACGGGGCGGGGCCAGGCCTGAGGGCCCTGGTAGTTAGGGGCGGAGTCCGGCCCTGGGAGTCTGGCCCGGATTGTTGAGGGGCGGGACCCGGGCAGAAGCGAGCCCGTGATTGGACAGGATGGCGGCCCGGAGGCGGTGTGTAGGTTGGCGGTCCGCCTGTTGCCTGGAATTGGCTCCGGGACCGTGGAGAATTGATGGAGTTCGCCGGGGGAACTGGGCCCGGCGAGGCCGCCCAGCCCCCGGCCCCGAAGAGGGCAAAAAGGCTCCAAGAGCCACAGCCCCCGGCAGTGGCGAAAAGGCAAGACCAAAGGTGAGCTCTCAGGGGCCATAGGGCCCGAAGGAGACCAAGGGACTGACCCATTGCCCCGAGAAGTGGGGGGGTGGGGGTCATTGGAGCCCTTGGCTCATTAGGGAGAGGGAGAGAGGGTGACTGCGGGGATAATCCATTGTGAGACGGGGGTGATGTGAGAAGGGAATATCCCCCCTCCCGCAACCCCCAGGCATAGAGACTGCCGGAGGAGTCCAGAATATTAGTCTCCCGGTCCAGGGTGTCAGCTCAGGCTCCGAACGCGCTGACCCAGGGCTCGGCACTGGCTGAGTGACCATGGGAACCGGCAGCCCTTGGTGTGACCCACCTGGGAAAATGATTCAAGTGTCACTTTTCTGACAATCTTGGGAGGACAATGAAGAGCATTAGATGCTGTTGCCCAAAATCGGACTTTAGGGGTAAGTCAGGGCAAGGTAGGAAGAAGCAGATGCCCCAGTGGGGCAGCGCACCAGGGTCAGTGCTGCTCACAGCAGCCCCGCCTACCGCTCAGGGTTGCCTCCCTGTGTCCATCCACTTATTTTCCAGCCCTCCTACTTCAGCCCAGCTCCATCAGGGCGGACTCTCACCCTTCCCAGGACCCCGAAGGGAGGTCCGTGGGGTGGCAGTGGAGCACCACAGCCTCTCTCTGGAGAAGGTTGGGGCTGGGGTACCTGTCAGTTCAGTTTCCCAGGATGTCACATTATTTACGGATCACAGCAGGCTGGAAACAAACAGCTGGTGCTAGCCTTGCACTCGAATTTGTCAGTTGACAGCAAAAATTCTATGCAGGAAAGAAACTGACAGAGTCCCCCTCCCCATAGCAACTGCAGGATTAAACTGGAGTTGCAAGTGGCTGCGGATCCATGAGCAGGTTTAGACAGCCTCAGAGCCTAGATGGGGCCCAAGATTACTGTCACCAAGCAGCCTCACTGCAGGACAGACCAGAGTTAAGAGCCTGAATGTGGGGCCGGAGCGATAGTCCTGCGGGTAGGGCGTCTGCCTTGCACCCTGTGGACTGGGGTTCGATTCCCTGGCATCCCAAATGGTCCCCCAAGCACCGCCAGGATTAATTCCTAAATTCAGAGCCAGGAATAACCCCTGAGCGTTGTTGGGTGTGACCCAGAAAACAAAAAACAAACAACACAAAAAAAGAACCTGAGTGTGGAAGACCTGTCCCTCAGGCGATGAGCTGTGGGCATGGGGCAGCAGGCTCTCTCTTTGACTCCACTCTTCGCGCTCTAGGGGGTAATGATGGGTGACCTGACTTGTTAGGGGCTATTGTGACCTGGGAGTGAGTGCAGTGTGTTTGGCACTGGCACACAGCAAGCCCTCAAAAAGGTGGAGGTTATTATAGTGAGTTTGGGGCTATTGATTGTCTTGTTTACCCTGCATTTCCGGAGCCTGGTATGCCAAGCACATTGGCACTCAAATACTTATTGGGTTAATTTGTCAAGGAATGTGTCAGCTGACACAGGGTTGCTGCCCTTAGGATTCTCTGGAGAGTCTGAACCTCTTCCTACCTAGGGCTGCACCATGCCAACTCACAAACCCAACATGGACTCCCCCACTCACAAAGTGCCATCCCCCCAAGCTCCAGATTCCCCTGTCATTTCCTGAGGTCCTGCCTTGTTGCCAGGCTTCAGCTGAGTGAATCAGCCCCTGCCGTTCTGCCCCAAGGGCATCCTGGCAGTATGGAGCAATCCAAGGCATCAGTTTGATCTTGCCAATAACCGAGTGACGTTAGCCTCATTATGATCACCCCATCTTCCAGATGACAACAGCTGAGTCTTTGAGGAAGCAAAGAGTCATCTGGGCCTCCCTTAACCTCACGCTGAGGGGCAGAGACGCCACGCAGCCTCCTGGGGGCAGGAGTAGATGAAGTGCAAACTGCTATTCCCCTCCTTGATTCTGGACCCCAAAGGCTCCAGTCTCACACATTCATTCCCCAGATGTCCTGTCTACGGCTGGACCTTCTCATAGTTGAGCTCGGGACACAGGCATGACACAAATAATCCCACAAATCAGATTTGAGTATAAATAGAAATTCATTAAGGGAAATCCCGAGAAAATGTCCGAGGGAGACTTCTCAGTGAGGTGGCATTGGGCCCAAGGGTGAGCATGTGTTGATGTCTAGGCGAGGCGGGACAGACGGGGCAACAGAATGAGCAGAGACCTCCAGGCCCGTGGGAGAAAACCACTGCAGGAGAGAGGTGACTGCAGCCAGGGCCCACACACTATCTGGTTTATCCTGGCAAGATGAAGGAGAAAGGTTTGTGGGCAGGTTAGGAGTATGTAACCAGATTTATGTTTGCAGAAGATCCCCTGGGTGTCAGATAGTATAGGCGCTAAGGCGCTTGCCTTGTAGGTGACCAACCTGGGTTCAACCTCTGCCTCTGATCCCACATAAAGTCCCCTAAGCCCTGCTAGGAGTAAGCCCTGAGCACTTCCCGGTGTGGCCCAAACCTCCTACCTCCGTGGGTGGGGAAGAGACTGAAGGAGGTAGAACCAGACACAGAGCTGTTATAACCATCCCAGTGAAGCGGTGAAGGCAGGAAGGAGAGCCCCATTCCAGAGGTTTCTAGAGGCTGGAGGAGACAGACAGAAGAGATAGGGTTGGGGGGCAGGTGTCACCAGGATGGTGCTCTGGATCCTGGCAGATGGGAGGATACCCACACATATCCAACATAAGCAAACACACACCAACATGAGCAAACCATCCTTGCCCACCCAGCCTCCCAGGCTGGGCAAAACAGACACACTCACGCTCATCAGGACACAGGCTTCGACAGCACCTGCCAGTCTGCAGACATACTCAGAGCAACACCTGGACGTGGCTGGAAACAGTAGAGCAGTGAGGACACATGCCTAGCATGCATCAGACCCGGGTTCAATTCCCAGCACATGGTCTCCAGAGCATCACCAGGAGCAGACCTGGAGGCCTCGTGAGCACTGCTGGACGTGGCCTAGGAAGAATTGCCTCTGGTGACCCGTGCATCCCCGCACCACACGGCATCCGTCGGTGCATGCATGAATCACTGGCCCAGTTGGCCGAGATTTGCTGGAAAGGCCCCTGAGCCTCCTGAGAACTACTTGGAAGGCCCCTCTCCCATCCCACTCACCACGCATACACGGCGCAAGGCACACACATACACACAGATGGAGAAAACAATGCTGAAACATCCACCCACAAAGAGGGAATCAGCTGGGTGGTCCACAGGAACACTGTGGACACAGCCCCAGAGAGCAGCTCACAGCTCACACAGGACAGGTAGACATGCAGCTATGCAGACATCTCGCAGAGACCAGTATCACCCCCTTTTGCTGCCCAGTCATCCTAGATGGCCTCTTAACTTCTCTTAGTCGCAGTTTTCTCACCTGCCAGAAGGGTGAGAATGACCCCAGCTCGTGGTAGGTGAACAAAGTCATTTCACAGAGGCACCTAAACAGAACAGTGCCCGGCCCTCGGCCAGCCCCGCTTCCTCCAGCCTCCCCCCACTTCCTTCCTCATGGCCTTTCCCACCCTGCCTCCCTCCCGAGGCCTAAATCCAGGCTGGATCTGACTGACCAGCGGCTCTTTAGAGCACAGGACCAGGCAGCAGGATCCTACAGCCCTACCTCTGCCCCAGTCCTCGCCCTGGCTGCAGTGGACCTGCCCCCTGCCCCAGTGCCCTCTGCCTAGGATTCCTGGGGACTCCTGACATCCTCAACACCCCTTCTTCCCGGCTCTGCTCAGCACAGCCTCTGGGGAACTGCCTGGAACAGGGCAAAGGGCAAAGCCCTAAAGTCCTGGCAAGAAAACTGTGCCCCGTGGCTTTGAGCAAACACCACCCCAAGCTTTCTCAAGCTCCCTCGCCCACAGGTGGGGGTTGATGAGAGCAGCTAGGAAACAGGAAACCGCAGAATTGCGGCCCAACGTGCAGTGACTAGCAAGCACTGGCCGTGTGCCAGGCTGCGATATCGCAGGGCATAAAGCAAGGTTCCGACCCTCAGGTAGCTGCAGTCTAGTGCGAGAGCAGGGGGAACAGTACAGATGGTCACCTGGGTGGGATGGTAGTTAAGCGCCACCAAGTAAAGAGCCCCCTGCCCCTGGCAGCAGGGCCATCTGTGGATGCGCCCCAAACGTCAGCAGGTACCTCCTGCTTGGGCAGTGTTCAGCGAACGCCCAGGCATCAACTCACTGCTGCCCCGGCCCCGCGTCTGCCATGGTCCATCCTTTCCCAGGCTCCTGGCCATCCCTGCTGCCCTGACGGACTCAGGCCACGTCTGCCTACTGTAAGCACTTGCTGAGAATGTTACCCCAAGCCGTGTCTAGGGGAGCCATGCCTAGACAGGGCCCCTGTGGCCTCGTGCCTGACCTGGATTTGTGATTCTCCATTTGTTTCCTAAAGAGCCCCACCTCCACAGATGGCGACTCCAGGAACCCTGGCTCTGCTCCTGGGCAGAGAAAAATGATTCTATAATAGCACCTGGGAACATTTCTAGGAAGGACAGTTCGGCCTGATGGCAGAGTCCCCAGGGACCCTCTCTCAACTGGGAAACCACTCAGATAGGGAAAAATTAGCGAAAGAGCTGACCAAGCCAGCAGCATGTGGAGAAATGGAAGCCTCAGTTTCTCCTATGTGCAGGGCATCGGGGAGGTACTGGGTGCCCTGTGGAGGAGCACCACACAGTAGGGCCTCTGGCTCGGGGGCCCTGACTGAACTTGGCCCATCCTTAATTGACTTTTGTTCGCCCAGAAGAGATAAACAGGGCTGGCTCCCTTTACCCCCATCAGCTGGAGTTGACTGTGCCAGGCCGCCAGGGGTAGAGGCTAAGGAGAAGGGCAGCCTGGCTGGGAGAGCACAGCTTGTTTGGGATGGGAGGGGGCCAACCTCCACTTCAGGGGAGGAGACTGCAGAGTCTGGAGGGAGGAGGCTAGGGCCTAGACTCCCAGGTAACAGCCATTGAGGGCTTCACATTGGCAGTCTAAGGGAGGTGGAGCCTCAGGGCTTACACTCGGGGTCTGAGGGAGGAGGGGATGGAGGTTTACACCCCCTGTCTGAGGGAGGAGGGGGCTGGAGGTTTACACCCCGGGTCTGAGGGAGGGAGGGGGCTGGAGGTTTACACCCCCGGTCTGAGGGAGGGAGGGGGCTGGAGGTTTACACCCCCGGGGTCTGAGGGAGGAGGGGGCTGGAGGTTTACACCCCGGGTCTGGAGGGAGGAGGGGGCTGGAGGTTTACACCCCGGGTCTGAGGGAGGAGGGGGCTGGAGGTTTACACCCCGGGTCTGAGGGAGGAGGGGGGCTGGAGGCTTACACCCCGGGTCTGAGGGAGGAGGGGGCTGGAGGCTTACACCCCCGGGTCTGAGGGAGGAGGGGGCTGGAGGTTTACAGCCCCAGTCTGAGGGAGGAGGAAAGGCTGCAGGCCTGGACTCCTGGTTTCTGGAGCCAGGGCCAGGATCTGCCAGTGAGCCGGGTTGCGTGGGGGCAGGGAACTGGACTCCACGCTGTTTACAGCACGTGGTTCTGTGTCCTTTCTGGGTGGGAGGTGGAGCGTGGCCACACCCTGGGCAGGCCTGGCCCCTCCCCTGGTTTATGGCCCAGGGCAGCTGCTGACAGTAGCCATAGTCCTGCTGTGCAGCCTTCCAGGCAGACCCAACTGGGAGCGCAGAAGAGGCCTGGAAGGGGTGAGTGTGCGGCCCTCCATGTGCTGGGACAGGAACGGCCGCTGCAGGACTCCAGAGCATGATCAGGGCAGGAGGCTGCTAGGGATCAGGGCGTCCCCACCAAGAGCCAGGCAGTGTCAGGAGCGACAGGTCTCTGCAGCAGAGGGCTGCGACCCCATCAGGTGGGACTAGCTGGGTGACAGGCTGGGGATATGGGAGTGGCAGTGTCGGGGACCTGAAGTGCGGGAGGCGAGGCATGGGCCGGGGAGAGTGGGAGCCCCAAGACCGGGATTTGAGTCCTACGGTGGCAGATGCACTGCTGTGCCTGACTCCGAGATACCTCTGAGCCTTAGTCTTCTCAGCTGTAAAATGGGGATGATGCTGTAACAGCCGAAACTCATACCAAGGCAGTCAAGGTCTCGAGGTTTCCGAGGGCCGCATGAGCAAACACAAGACCTGGCCCTGAGTAAGTGCACAGTCACGGGCAGCAGGATGGTGGTTCAGGCAGGAGACAACACAGGCTGCTGGGAGACCAGGACCCTGAGTGGAACTTGTTTGGGTGCCCATAGTAGAACCTGGAGCTGGAGTTTGGGGGGTCCACATCCACCCTAGAGGAGCCAGAAGGGGGCAGGAGAGCCTAGTCCAGTTTTGGGTTTCGCCAGACTAGAATTTGGATTTCCTGTGTCGACAACATGCGGTGAGAAGAGGTTGCTGAGGGCTGACCCCTCCCAAATTCTGGGCGGCACCTGGGCCGGATGGGTCAGGGTCATCTCAGGGGTCCAGATGCCTCAAGCCCCAGGAGTCTCAGTGGGAACAGAAGCCTGAACTCTCAGGGGGCCGCAGGAAGAAGTGGGGGAAGGGATAGGAAGCTCTGAAGCTACAGAAGCTCACTAGTGACCAAGGTCTTAGACTCGTGGATCCAAGAAAGGGAATGGCCAAGGACAGCAGCTTTCAGCCCCCAGGGGAAGAGGGCGGGGCGGGGTGTCTGAGGAGGGATGTCAAGGCAGGACTCCCGAGTCCGAGGAAGGTGGGGGCGCGGACGTTGAGCTCTTGAGGAGCGGAGAGCTGCATCCCTGGATTCATGCCTCGCTGGGGGAAGGGATGCGCCGTGGACTGGAAACTGGAAATGAGGCAGCTCCTGGCTAGGAGGGAGAAGCCCAAGGACCGAGGGAGGAAAGTGGGGAAGCCGCAACTCCCGGTCCCGCCTGAGCAGGGGACACTGCAGGCCAGCCTAACAGACCTCCCCTACCTGCCTGCAGCCTCGAGGGTCGCAGTCAGCATGGACCTCCACACAATGACACAGTCGCTGGTGACTCTGACAGAGGACAACATGGCCTTCTTCTCGAGCCAGGGCCCTGGGGAGACAGCCCGCGGTTGTCAGCTGTGTTTGCAGGTATTCGGGAGCAGGCGCTGGGTTTGGAGGCGCCACTGGTCAACCTGCTGGGCATGGCGCACCTCTTCGACCTGGACGCAGACACCCCAGCCAATGGGTACCGCAGCCTGGTGCACACGGCCCGCTGCTGCCTGGCCCACCTGCTGCACAAGTCCCGCTATGTGGCCTCCAACCGCCGCAGCATCTTCTTCCGCACGCACCACAATTTGGCCGAGCTTGAGGCCTACCTGACTGCCATCACCCAGCTCCGCGCCCTGGCCTACTACGCACAGTTCCTGCTAACCACCAACCAGAGCGGGAGCTGTTCTTCGAGGGCGAAGAGGAGGTCTTGTCCGAGTTCCTGCGCGAGTACGTCAGGCTCCACAAAGGTTGCTTCTACGGCCGCTGCCTGGGCTTCCAGGTGAGCTCCCTGCACTCCCCCCAAGGCCCCACATGGCTGCTGACTGCCTGGGCTTGGGAGTGGAAGAAAGAAAGTCCAGAGGGGAAGTCATCTGGCACCCAGACATGACGCCCCAAGTGCCCAGAACCCACTGTCTAACTCGCAGAGGCGTCTGGCCCCTCAGGCCCTTTGCATTGGACCAAAAGTGGCCATCAGCATTGCGCTCCAAGGCCTCATGGAAGCCCTCGCCCCATGCTGTCACACCCTGATGGCCTAACGGGACAGAGGGGTGCGAGCCCATTTTACAGAGGTTCCAGAGAAGGGCCGCAGCTGTGCTGACAAGAGCAGGGGTGGGGGCTATGGACTGTAAGAGGCCCACACCTGACAGGGCTACTCCTGGCTTTATATTCAGAGATCACTCTGGCGGTGCTTGGGGAACCATGTGCAGTGTTGGGGATCAAACCAGGCTTGGCTGTGTGAGACAAGCACCTTATTCTCTGTACCGTTCTCCAAGCATAGAATCACAGGCTTATTTCGTTTTATTTTGGAGCCACAACCAGCAGTGCTCAGGGGGTACACCTGATTCTGCATTTAGGGATCAGAGTATTATATGGAGTGCCAGGGATCAAACCCAGGTTGGCTGTATTCAAGGAAAATGCCCTCCCCACTGTACCTCTCTCTCTCTCTCTCTGGCCCCAGAATCACTGGCCTGACCCTTCAGGTGCCCCCACCCTGACCTGGTCCACTACCCACTACATGACTCAGCCTAAGCCTTGGAGTCACAGGAAAAGAAATATGGGAGGCCTAAGATAATACAGGGGTTAAGGCACTTGCTTCACATGCTGCTGACCCCACTTCCATCCCTGGCACACCATGTTCTCATGAACACCAGGAGTGAGCCCAGAGCCAGGGAGTATCCTACACCCAAAAAGAAGTTGGGTGTGGGATGCACCTGGTCCCCAGACCCCAGCAACATCAGGGAACCCCAGCAGCAGGTGTATGAAGCTCTTCAGACTCTCCG
The DNA here is from genome assembly GCA_021461705.1 of Cryptotis parvus. NCBI lineage: Eukaryota > Metazoa > Chordata > Mammalia > Eulipotyphla > Soricidae > Cryptotis > Cryptotis parvus. The sequence goes on from JAJIBD010014128.1 coordinate 19,659, forward strand.
GGCCTCCCCCAACCCCAGGAATTGCTGGGCTTGGCAGTCCCAGCCCTCGCGCTACCCGCCCTTTCCACACTGCCCTTCAGCCCTGGCTCCTGAACCCAGCCCAGGTGCCCTTCCTCTAACCCTGGAATATCGATCTGCCTGGCTGGGCCTGGTGACTCCTCCATGTCCCTGTCATGACCTTGGAGTAAGGCGAGAGATCCTGGGGCTGCCTGAGCCAGTCTCCCAGCCACAATGGCCAGGCACCCCTGTGATCTCTGGCCTTCTGGGCCTCCAGCCAGGGACAAGGCCGTGCCAGACAGCTGCAGCCGGCCATGCTGTGACAGGACAGTTGCCCCGAAGCACCGCTCCAGCAGGTGCCGCATGCCAGCCCCGCTCAGAACCTGCTTTGCCCCTTGTCCCCTGACACCTGCTGAGTGAATAGGGAGGAGCTGTCCCCACCCCACCCCACCCTCTGCAGCTCTGGCTCCTTTCCAGGAGGCTCCTGGTGTGGCTGAGTTTGGGGTGGTGGGGGAGGGGCACTCCCAGAAGTGCTGGGAACCATGTGGTATCAGGGACAGAACCTGAGGCCGCTGCGCTCTCGGAAGTTTGGCCCTAACTGGTCCCTCCTCTGCCTGTCCTTGGCACTGTCCTCGTTGATTTTCAGGTCAGGAATCCCTGCCCACTCCCACCCACATCTCCGAGTCCCCACCCCACCCCCAAAATCTAGAGTAAATTCCTGCACCAGCTCCCTGAGCCTCACCCCTGCCCCTCTCCCTGGCTCACGCCCCCAGACTTGGCTTTTCCACCAGGGCAGCGTCCCTCCCCATCCCCTCCTGACGACTGGGTAGCTGACCTGTCGCCCAGCCCCCTCAGGCCTGCTGGGGCTCCAGTTCCTGTCCTTATTTGCTTCGTCTCTTGAACTTCCTCTGCTACATATAGGGTCCTGGAGCACACAGCATGCCTCACTAAATGGCCGTGGGCCACCCATGTCCCACCCAGGTCCCCGGGGCCCTGCCCCTGCTGCCCCCATCCTAGGCAGTGGGTGACGCAGCCGCCTCTCTCGGCAGTTCACACCAGCCATCCGACCCTTCCTGCAGACCATCTCCATCGGGCTGGTGTCCTTCGGGAGCACTATAAACGCAACGAGACGGGCCTCAGTGAGTCCTCCACAGCCCCTCCCAGCCCCCTCCAGCCCTCCTGGCCCACCAGGCCCCCTGACATGGCTCATGACCTCCAGGTGTGACTGCCAGCTCCCTTTTCACCAGCGGCCGCTTGTCATCGACCCAGAGCTGCGGGGGACAGAATTCGAGCGGATCACACAGAACCTGGACGTGAACTTCTGGAAAGCCTTCTGGAACATCACTGAAATCGAGGTGTTGTCGGTGAGCAGCCACCTGCAAGGGCCCCAGCCTCAGACCCAGGGCCCAAGACCATTCAAAGCCACTTCTGGCTTTTGCTGGACTCCTGGCCAAGGGAGAACACAGGAAGGAAAAGACTGGGGTCAGAGGGAAGCTATGGGGCACCCCCAAATGCGACCTCCTCAGCACCCCTTTTCTCCCCACTCCTATCCCCAGTCTCTGGCGAACATGACCTCGGCCCCAGTGAAGGTAAGCCGCCTCATCAGCCTGCCGCCCGAGCGTTTGAAATGCCGATGACCTGTGACCCCAAGCGCATGGTTACCATCTCACCCCCTTGGCCCACACAGGCCCGGGGCCTGTTCTCATTAGGCTCATCTCCTACGAACTACGAGAAGGACAGGTAGGACCCTGCCTCGGCCAGCACCAGGTCCAGTGCCGGGGTACCTGGGCAGCCTCCCTGCTTCCTCCCCCTGTACTCCCCTATGCCCACTCCCACCCCTCCTGTGTCCTTAAAGCTTGTCCCCTGGGTAGGGTGAGGCCCAGGCCGCCCGGCCCAGCCTCCCCCCCACCACCACAGCCTCCTTCCTCCTCCCCAGGACAGCAAAGAGCTCAACGACCTAGTGAAGCCGGAGGGGCCCTGGATCCTGGACCGGTGGCCCCGACCCATGAAAGTGGCCCGTTCCAGGGCCCTGGTCGTGCACATCCACGGGGTGGCTTCGTGGCACAAACCTCCAAATCGCATGAGCCCTACCTCAAGAGCTGGGCTCAGGAGCTGGGCGCCCCATCGTGTCCATCGACTACTCGCTAGCCCCGAGGCGCCCTTCCCGCAGCACTGGAGGAGTGCTTCTACGCCTACTGCTGGGCCGTGCAGCACTGCGGCCTCCTGGGTCAGCCCACCCCACGCCCCTCCTCCTCTCCCTGGCTGCCCACTCCCGCCCTCCTCTCTGCCCGCAGCCTGCAGGAACCCTGACCTACCCTCGGGATAGAGGCCCTGGTGCGGCCTCTCCCACCCTGCTCCCACTCGGCTTCCCTGGAATGGTCTGCACTCGATGCACCCAGGTTGTTCCAGGCCCCCAACCACGGGCCTCCCATGGGCGACAAAGCCTGCCCCACTAGCAGTCCCTCCACTAGTTAACTACGCCTTGGAGTGGGAGCCTCCGGAGGCCTGCGCTCACATGCCTCCCCGACCATCCTCTCTCCAAACCAGGCTCCACAGGCGAGCGTATATGCCCTCGCAGGGGACAGTGCTGGCGGGAACCTCTGCCTCACCGTGTCCCTCCGGGCAGCAGCCTACGGGGTGCGGATGCCTGATGGCATCATGGCCGCCTACCCGGCTACAATGCTGCAGACCACCGCCTCGCCCTCCCGCCTGCTGAGCCTCATAGACCCGCTGCTGCCCATCAGCGTGCTCTCCAAGTGTGCCAGTGCCTACGCTGGTAGGACCAAGCCCCACGGGGCAGGGGGTGCCAGGAGGTGGGAGCTGACAGAGAACAAAGACTCCTGACACACCTGGGCCTGGGGTTCCAGAGGGTGGAGCTGAGCCCAGAAGTCAGAGCTCAGGCCCACCCGCTTCCCTCGGCAGGTGGGGAGACTGAGGAGCAGTCGAGCACAGAGGAGGCGCTGGGCGTGATGGGGCTGGTGCGCCGGGACACGACCCTGCTCATCCGAGACCTCCGCCTGAGCGCCTCCTCCTGGCTCAACTCCTTCCTGGAACTCAGCGGACAGAAGGTCCAGAAGAACGTGGAGAGCAAAGCAGGCGAGTGACACCCTCCCGCAGTGCCCAGGGAGGGAAACTGGCACCCCAGAAGTCCTGGGCAGAGGGAGAAAGCAGAGACCAACTTTCCGAAAGCACAGTCCGGCCTGCTCCCCCCCCACACGGCACAGTCCCGCCCTGTCCCCACACGGCACAGTCCCTGCTCCCCCCACACGGCACAGTCCCGCCCTGTCCCCCCACACGGCACAGTCCCTGCTCCCCCAAACGGCACAGTCCCGGCCTGTCCCCCCACACGGCACAGTCCCGCCCTGTCCCCACACAGCACAGTCCCGTCCTGTCCCCCCCCACACGGCACAGTCCGTCCTGTCCCCCCCACACACGGCATAGTCCCGTCCTGTCCCCCACACACGGCACAGTCCCGCCCTGTCCCCCCACACGGCACAGTCCCTGCTCCCCACACGGCACAGTCCCGTCCTGTCCCCCACACGGCACAGTCCGGCCTGTCCCCCCCCACACGGCACAGTCCCTGCTCCCCACACGGCACAGTCCCGTCCTGTCCCCCCCCCACAGCATAGTCCCGTCCTATCCCCCCCACACGGCACAGTCCCGTCCTGTCCCTCCACGGCACAGTCCCGTCCTGTCCCCCCACACGGCACAGTCCCGTCCTGTCCCCCACAAAGCCTGGATTTTTTCCCCCACTGGCCACTCCTAGAGATTCCGGCCCCACAGCCTTCTGAGTCCCGTTTACAGTCTGAGCCCCAGACAGCCCATCTTAGACAGGCAGTGCGGGATCTCACGCCTGCTTTGGTCCCAGAATGCACAAACCCCCTGGCCTTCTAGGGTCTCCCCACACATCAAGAGGCTTCAGAGTGCAGTGTGTGCCCCATCTGCCCAATACCCCCTTGCAAGCTTTGGAAAGGGGAAGCCTGAAATTCCCAACCTTGGGCAGAAGCGGGGCCTCAGGCAGCACAAAGTGTGTTTGGGATCACTTTGTTCTCTCCTTTTCAGCTCAGGCAAATGATGGTCCTTTTTCTGGGTAATGGGAATTGCCTCTTTAAAGCAGATGCAATTCCTATTGGATGACATTCATTTTGAGTTTTAAGCTTTAGGATATTCTAATGGACACAAATAGGCATAAAACCAGTTCAAAGGGAATTAAATTTTAGGCACGTAAACACCATTGGCATTGGGTTTTTCCTTGCAGGATAAAAGTGGCGAGTGATAGCACAGTGGGTAGAGCACTTGTCTTGCACATAGGCGACCCAGGTTCAATCCTCGGCATCCCATATGGTCCTCGAGCACGGCCAGGAGTAATTCCTCAGTGCAGAGCCAGGAGAAACCCCTGAGCATTGCCAGGCATGACCCAAAAATAAACAAAGCAAAACCTCTGCCCGGAGATTGTGACCACCCAGGGCCACAGACCCAATCCTCCTGGTCAGTGCTGCCTCCCAGGAGGGCAGGCCTTGAGGGACAGGGTGGTGCCGGGCATCGGGAGCCCCTCCTGGCATGGTCCTATGACAGCCTGAGCATGAGGTGCTGCTCCAACCTGTGCCGAGCAGGCTCAGGGGACAGTGTCTGGGATCAGACTAGGTTATCGGCAACCTCACTCCTGTAAGAGTCCTCTGGCTTGGGAGCCACAAACGTTTATCCCCACTGTACAGAGGAAGAGACTGAGGCACCCAGAGGCAAACCAGCCTGTCACTGCTGGTGCACCTCCAAGATCACTGTGACTCCCAGCCCTTCTCCAGTCCTCGATAGCTTGGGGCTCAGTTTCCCCAGGAGGAGATGGGGGGGGGGGGCACATTCTAGGCCTCCGACCACCCTAGGTTGCAGCTCCTTGAAGGCTCTGCCCTGCGGCGACCCGCACCCAGCCCCCCAGAGTGAGGCCTGTGTGCGCCGCTGACGCCAGTGTGGCCGGTCCCGCCCGCAGAGCCCATGCGCCGCAGCGTGTCAGAAGCGGCGCTGGCGCAGCAACACGACCCGCTGGGCACCGACTCCCTCAAGAATCTGAAGCTGCACGACGTGAGCCATAAGGGCAGCTCCGAGACGTCAGACGCCTCGGAGCTGTCGCTGTCGGCGGAGACCCTCGGCCCCTCCAAGCCGTCCGAGGTCAACTTCCTGCTTGGCTCGGAGGATGCCTCCCTGGACGCCAAGGAGGGGCGGCCGTCCCCGGACAGAGCCAAGGGCGTGAACTCCGCCTTCCCCAAGGGCTTCCAGCCCAGGTTCTCCAGCCAGGGTACCCGCAGATGCCTCTCAGCTCGTCCCCCATCACCAAGAACCCCTTCATGTCCCCGCTGCTGGCGCCCGACGCCATGCTGCAAACGCTGCCGCCTGTGCACATCGTGGTGAGCCGCAGGGACACGGTGGGAGCGGGCGGAGTCCCGGCGGGCGCGGGTGGGGGCGGGGGCGCTCACCGCAGGCTCACCCGCAGGCGTGCGCTCTGGACCCCATCCTGGACGACTCGGTGATGCTGGCCCGGCGGCTGCGAGGCCTGAACCACCGGTGACGCTGCGCGTGGTGGAGGACCTGCCGCACGGCTTCCTGAGCCTGGGCGGGCTGTGCCGGGAGACGCGGCAGGCGGCGGCGCTGTGCGTGGAGCGCATCCGCCGCATCATCACCCCGCCTGCGTCCTCCGCGCCCCTCCGAGGGCCCGGAGTGCCCCCGCCACGCCGGCCCTCTGAGCCCTCCGGCGCAGGGCAGGGGACGCGCACTAAAGATTCTGGCTCCCATCCGCGCCGGCCTCCATGGTGAATGCGCTCCCGGAGGGGGTGACGCCCCCTCCCCGCGAGGGCTCTCGGGTGAGGGTCCCACCCCTATGACCCGCCTTCGTGCCCTACAGGAGGAAGTGAGCGGTGCCTTAAGCTGGGAGGGGCGGGAGGCCGTGTCCGAAAGCTCAAACCCTGGCGTTGGGGAGGGGGCACCCGGAAAGCCAGGCTTGAGACTCCCGGACCTGAACTCCATCACTGCCTGCTGCTGCTGCTGCTGCTGCATTTTGTTTGGTTTGTAAATAAAAGTATTTCATTAATTTGGTGTCGCCTGGGGTGCCCGCCAGGGGGGCAGCACCGCGCGCGGGTTGCGAGAAACCTGGAACTGGCCTTCCCAGGAAGGAACCAACCCCGGGAAGGGAGCCCCTGGGGTCACTGCACCTCCCTGTGTTGCTTCAGCCCCAGGGCTCTCCAGGGAAGGGACCGCTGCAGGTCCCGGAGAGTCAGCAAGGGAAATTCTATGAACTGGAGAAAAACTGACAAACCAGAGGGCCGGAGCAGTAGTACAGCAGGTAGGGGTGTTAGGGTGTTTGCCTTGCCCGCAGGCGCAGCCGTTCCATGTTCAGAATCCCATATGGTCCCAGAGCACCGCCAGGAGAAATCCTTGAGCATCACCAGGTGTGACCGCAAAAGCCAGGCCAAAAGAAAATAAAAACAGCAAAACTGAACACCCAGAAACAGGGAGACGCATCAGGCCCAAGCACATGCTTCTCAGGCGAGAAGCCCAGAGCCTCTCATGGGGAAGTTCCCCTGTACACTGTGGTCCTGGCCCCAAGCTACTAATTTCAGAAACCAAGACTGTTCACCCAGAAGCCCAAGTGGGCGGTCACATCCTTTTAAACAGGACAGGCCTGGCCTTAGAATGCTCTAGGTCTGGGCAGAGCTTACTTCTACGGGGGCATCGCCTGGAGGCGGGCATCCTGGACTCGGGAGGTGAGACCAGGCCTCAGGCTTCATCCATGCACTCAAGAAGGGCTTCATAGAGGCAGTGCTCGGAGCCTGACATTAGCACAAAAGCAGAAGAAACGCAGGTCTGTGCCCTGCACAGCTGAGGCACATTGGGGCACTCAGTGGAGGCGGCAGGGAGCCTCTTAAGGGCTGGGGCGGGGGCCGGAGGGGAGGGACAAAGGGACAAGACTGACACCTGGCAGCTAAAGGAGGCCCGTGACCCAAAGGGGCTTTGGTGGGACAGAGGCCCTGAGGGCAGGGGGCAGGGAGGAGGGGCAGAGCAGACCCAGACTTGCCTGAGAGGGGGACAGTCACCACCCACGCTCAGAACAAGGAGTCCGCCAGGGCACGAGGGCCATAGGCCTCTTGCTGGGAGGCTTGGGGTTGTAGAAGGGGAGCCGCTGCAGAGATCAAAGGGCCCCTGGGAGACGGGGCAGGTGACTGCAACTGAGTAGGAGAACTCACTCCTGGGGCAGAGGGACTCGAAGCTTCCCAGAGTGGCCGCATGGCATGGACAGGCGGCTGGGCCAGCCCAGCACCCCTGCTCCGGGTCAGCAATGAGCAGAGGACCCGAAGCTGGGAAGACGGCCCTGCAGCAGAGAGCGGCGGCCAAGGCCATGGAGCTCAGGGAATGTGACAGGCTTGGGCTTCGGCGTCCAGGCTGCTGGGACACCCCACCTCCACCCTCTCCACTGTTGCTTGGACATCCGGCTCTCCCCAAGTCCAGCTCCAATAATGCCCCCTAGAAACCCTTCTTGGTCATGCCAATCTCCCCAGCGAAGGCTCCCAGGGAAGCCCTGCCAATCACTGCAGGGGTCGTCCTCTCTCTGACCCCGCTCAGGGCCGCCCAGGCTGACTCAGCGCGGTCAGCACCAGGGCTAGCGCAGAGCCTGGCGGACCAGAAACCTCCAGAAACTCTCAGGTTCCGGGTGGGTGAGTGCGTGTGAGCCGGGAGGAATGCCTGGGTGAGGTCATTCATGAGGCAGGGAGGACGGGTGAGCAGGACAGGTAGGAGCAGACAGGAGTCAGGGCAGGGGTGGGAGGAAAGGATGCAGGGATGAGTCCCGAAAGACTGGGTATCCCAGACTGATTTTCTAACAAATGAGCCGCCGCCGGGGCTATGCTCCCCACATCCGCCTTCCAGCCTCACCAAGCTTCCCCGTTCCGGCTAGACCGGGCACGGAAAAGGCTTACCGTCCACACCCGCAGAACTTGTTCCCGCACCGGTCGGCTCCAGCCTCTGCGGGCAGGTGCCCTGCCTATTTCCCAAAGACTGGCGACTTTGAGGACCTATTGCCGCCAGACTCGGGCCGTGAGCCCCGCCTTCTCTGGAATCCGCGCCAAAGAGGAAAGGAAGCAGGGTGTCTATTGGCTAGAGGACGGTGACTGACGTCCTGGAAGCTTATCACGAACCACATAAGCTCGAGGGGCGGGCTGAGAGCCAAGTGCCCAGCCGGACCTTGAATGGGGTGTTCCGGCACCAAGCACCTGCACTCTTGGGCCTGAAGGAAGATGTCCTTGGACTTAAAAACAAAAGGGGGACGGGGGACGAGGGGACGGTTGGAGCGCAAAGAAAGACTGGAGTCTTGACTTCAGGGTCTGAAGGAGGAGGCTAAGGTCCTGGCTGTGGGATCCTGAGAGCTGGGGGGTCGAGGGGTGCAGTGGAGATGACAGCTTGGGTTCAGGATCTTATGTGGTATAGCGTTGGAGTCACAGCTCGACCCCAGGCTCGCCTGAGAAGGGCTTGAACAAGAGAGGAAGAGGCTAGGGCGAGCCCGTCCTGGTCCTGGAAGTGGTGTCACCCAGAGGTGACATGCTCCCTTCAACTAGAACCCAGGGCAGCAGGAGCCGTGAGACTCAGGAGGAGACGAAGAGGAAAACACAGAAGCCAACAGCAGATTCGGACGTTGAAAAATGGGCCAGAGAGGGCTTGATGGGCTGGGGAGAAGGTTCACATGCATGAGGCCCCGGTTCCTTCCCCGCACCTCACAGTCCCTAAACTGTTAGGAGTAGTCCCTGAGCCCTGTCATGGATGACCCCTCCCAAAAAATATTAAAATAGCCAGAGGGCCGGAGCGATAGCCCAGCGGGTAGGGCGTTTGCCTTGCACGTGGCCAGCCCATGCCGACCGGGTTCGATCCCTGGCATCCCATATGGTCCCCGAGCACCGCCAGGAGTGATTCCTGAGTGCAGAGCCAGGAGTAACCCCTGAGTGTCGCCGGGTGTGACCCAAAAAGCAAAAAATAAATAAATAAATAAATAAATAAATAAATAAAATAGCCAGAGCAATAGTACAGCAGGTTGGACACTTGCCTTGCCAGGAATTGATCTGGATTCAATTCCTGGCACCACATATGGCCTCCTGAGCCCTGCCAGGAATAATCCTGAACACAGAGCCAGGAGTAAGTCATGAGCACACCCAGGTGTGACCAAAAAGACAGTAAAAGTAAAGTAATAGAGGGCCGAGCAATAATACAACGGGGAGGGAGTTTGCCTGGCACACAGACAACCGGGTTTGATCCCTGGCATCCCAAATAGTCCCTGGACACTGTCAGGAGTGATCCCTGAGTGTAGAGTAACCCCTGAGCTTAGCTGGGTATAGCCCCCAAACCAAAATAAGGTCAATTTAATTAACTAAGCAATTGAGGAGCCATAAGTATAGTACAGCGGGTACAGTGCTTGCCTTGCATGTGGCAGACCCAAGCTTAATCACCCACCACCACACATGGACCCCAGAGCCTCATCAGGGATGTTCTTTAGCACAGAGCCAGGAGTAAGCCCTGAGCATTGCTGAATGTGGCCCCAACACCCCAAAAAATTAAAATATTGAAAACAATATAATAGTTTCTTGTGTGTGACACCTGGCAAGGCAAGTGTCCAGCTACCGTGTGAAGCATGTTATATGTATAACAATCTCTAGAATTACTTATAGCACCTGTAATAGATCATATTATTAGTATTATCGTCCCCATTTTACAAGTGAGGTTATTGAGGTCCAGTAAGGGAGGCTAGAGTTTCTACCGGGGAGAGACAGCCCAGAGATGGGGGGGGTAAATAAAGGGAGGCAGGCTCTTAAATAAATAAATAAATGAATGAATGAATAAATAAATAAATAAATAAATAAAGGGAGGCAGGGCCAGAGAGATGAAAATGGAGCCAAGAGGACCAGAGCGACAGCACAGTGGGGAGGGCATTTGCCTTGCATGCAGTCAACCTGGGTTCAGTTCCCAGCATCCCATACAGTCCCCCAAGCACCACCAGGAGTAACTCCTGAATGCAGAGCCAGGAGTAAGCCCTGATCACCACTGGGTATGTCCAAAGTGGAAAAAGGAGAAGGAGGAAGAGGGAGGAGGAGGAAGATGGAAGAGAAGTCCTAAGAACCATTGAGAGTGACTCAAAAGTCAAAAAGAGAAAGAAAGGGGCCGGAGCGATAGCCCAGCGGGTAGGGCGTTTGCTTTGCACGCTGGCCAGCCTATGCTGGCCCAGGTTCGATCCCGGCATCCCATATGGTCCCCGAGCACCGCCAGGAGTAATTCCTGAGTGCAGAGCCAGGAGTGGCCCCTGATCATTGCTGGGTGTGGCCCAAAAAGCAAAAAAAAAAAAAAAAAGAAAGAAAGAAAGAAAGAAAGAGAGGCTAAGAACGGGGGCTGCTGGGGGAGGGGTGTGAGGTGCTGGCTCAGGACTCCTGCCCCCCGGGGAGCTGCTCCCCAGTATTTCCCCACCGTGACCCCCAGGCTTCTCCAACCCCCTCTGCTGTGGGCATGGGACCTGCCTGGTTAGGGCCAAAAACAGTGATATGTCATTATCTGATGAGGAGACGACAAGATGTGATTCCACGGGCGCTCTGGCCTGGGAGGGCTTCCCCGCTGCCCATCAGGTCTGTCCCTACCCAGCACTGTCCCTGAGGCCCTGCGCACCGGTGTGGGCCTTCCTCTCTGCGTCAGGCTCCTGTGCCCCTAATCTGACCAGTGTCCACCAGAGCGCCCAGCCGGGTTCCGGGGCTCAGGCAACGGATGAACCACACTGTCCACCTGAGTTCAGTCCAGCCCATCTCCCTTTCTCCCTCAGCTGCTCCCAGAGCCTCTAAGCCCATCAGGGCTCTCCTGAGGCTCATCTGGGTGGAGTCACCCCTACCGAGGATGTCCATGGGCTACAGAAAGAGGGCGCTGAGAAAGGGCTCAAAACAAGCCACCAGAGGCTCTCCTGGCACCCCAGCCCATGCCCTCTCCATCCTGGCATGATGTTGCACTTGCAACCACGAAAGCAGAGACTCCCACGCGCAGTGCTGTCACCCACAAGCCCAAACAGAAGCAGAAGCGGAGTCACGGGACTTCCCGCAGTGACCAAGCACAGAAACGACCCACCACACCCTCCGAACCCACTCGGGCGTGATGCGGTTCGAGCAGGACCATGAGCAAGACCTGGTCGCGCCCACGGCTATCTCCCCACCTCGCTGCACCCGCTCCTCAGGCCTGCTCACAGCGGACGTTCAGCGCAGCAGGGGCTGTGTGCGCCAGGTCTCACGGCCCAGGAGAAGCCTCCGGGACTTGAACACACACTCCTGGCTCAGAGCCTTTATTCCCACTTTATTTCATTTTGTTGGGAGTAAGGGGAGCTAAGCAATAGCACAGCGGGTAGTGCTCTTGTCTCGCACACAGCAGACCTGGTTCGATCCCGGAATCCCAAGCACTGCCAGGAGTGATTCCTGAGTGCAGAGCCAGGAGAAAGCCCTGAGCACCACAGGACGTGGCCCCAACACAAACAAAAAAAAAATTGTTTTGGTTATGAGGACACCACCAGAGGTGCTGAAGGCTTACTCCTGGCTTGGTGCTCAGGGACCTCTCCTGGTGGGACTCAGGGGCCACGGCTGTGCTGAGGATCAAACCAGGGTATGATGAATGCAAGGGCAATACCTCAACCCCTGTTCTATGACTCCAGCCCCTGTCGTTCTTACTTGACCCTCCCAGAACCCCCCAGAGAGGTCATTGAAGACACATACATGCACATGCAGGCACATATACAAACACACAAAGGTCCCGCCCATGCCACACCCACAGCCCAGAAGCATGCAAAGCGATGCACTGCGACTGTCCCACACAGATGACACACAAGACGCTCAACGCCCAAACCCGGCTCGGGAGTCCCTGGCTGCCTCCCATCCCCATGGGGCTGACCCTGACGGAAGCAGCCGTCTAGGATGGGAAGGGGGTGCTGCTTCACAGGTCCACTTAGCCCAACCGGTTCCACTGGGACCGTGGACAGCACCACCCGCCTTGTGAAAGCCTTGTTAGGCAACTGGACCCAAACCAACCGGGTGGTGGGCCTGGAAGAAGGGGGGGCCAGTCACTGACTCCTCCCCTTGTTGATTTTCTTCTTTGTTTTTGGTTTGGGGGCCACACCCTGTGATGCTCCTAGTTCTGTGCTCAGGATCACTAGTGCTTGGAGATGTTGGGCAGGGGACCCTGTGGGGCGCTGGGGATGGACAGGGTCAGTCACATAAGCACCCTCCCCTCTGTATTATCTCTCCTGCTGATCCTTCCTTAATGGGAGTGGGGGCATCCCAGAGGTGTCCAGGGCAAAGGGGTCATTCCCACAGAACAAGCCTTACAGATCAGAGTTTGGACACCCTGGGGCTCGGGGACCACCAGGACTATCCCCAGCAGTTCTGGGGCTGTGCAGTGCCAGGGGCCAAATGCACAGCAGAGCAACACTGCATCCTATGTAATGAACTCTGGAATCTTATTTTCTTTTTACTAATTTTTGTTTGTTTGGGGCCACACCCAGCGATGCCCAGGGCTTACTCCTGGCATTGCACTCATGGGTTGCTCTTGACAAGGCTTGGGGTGGGTGGGTTAGGGGCATATAAGATGCCAGGGATTGAACCCAGGTCAGCTGCCTGCAAGGCATGTACCCTACCCACTGTACTATTGTTCTGGTCCTAGAGTCCTCTTTTAGTCAATAAAACTAAGGGATGCTCAAAAAAAAAAAACCCTGAATTTCAGAGAAACAAATCCTTTATCGGAGTAACCCCACATATTGCTTAAAGCATAGTTTTGGGAGCAGGAGAGATAGTAAAGAAGCAGTCAAGTCACGTGATTTACACACGGCTGACCTAGGTCAACCCCCTGTGGTCTTCTGAGCACCTCCAGGAGTGATCCCAGACCAGAGAGCCAGGAGTAAGATCTGAGCACTGCCAGGTGTGGCCCCCAAAACCAAAAAATAATTAAAAAGGATAAATACATAAATAAAAGCATGTTTCCGGCTGGGAGGCAGCACAAAGCACCGAGTGCAGTCTTTGTGCGGGAGTCGGGATTCCATCCCTGGTTCCCTGGGCACCCTCTGAACACTGAGCTGGGAGGGTCCCTGAGCACCACCAGATTTGACCCCAAATCAATACTAATGACAATGATAATAATAATAAATGCAGGAAGGATGTATAGTGGGTAGGGCACTTGTCTGCACGTGGCTGACCCAGGTTTCATTCCTGGTATGCCAGCTGGTCCCCTGAGCACTGTCAGGAATAAATCCTGCACTAGTATTGTCATCCCCATTTTACAAGTGAGGTGATCGAGGGAGGCTGGGAGCTCCCAGCAGGAAAGAGACAGCTCTGAGAGTACCCCATGTGTATCCCAAAAACAAAAACTGAAAATGAATTTAAAAATAGAAACTTAGATTTTTTTAAACTTTTTTTTTTTTGCTTTTTTTGGGTCACACCCGCAATGCTCAGGGTTTCTCCTGGTTCTGCACTCAGGAATTACTCCTGGCGGTGCTCGGGGGACCATATGGGATGCCAGAGATCGAACCCGGGCCGGCATGGGCCCGGCGCATGCAAGGCAAACGCCCTACCCGCTGTGCTATCGCTCCGGCCCCTGAAACTTATTTTTAACTGAACTATCTGCCATGTTTGTCTGAACATCTGACTTAAGCAGACGCCTTGTATTTCAGCTGATGGCTCTGCATGGGGAGCAGTGCACGGCAGCAGTGGTCCCCCTCAGCCTCTGGCTCTCCCTCTTCCCGCCCGCTGCCTCCACTGCCCACAACTGGCCACCTCACAGTGTCCACAGTCCCAATTTCTTCATCTCCCTGACACTCGCTGTATCTAATTGGGGGCCCCAGGCTGTGTCAGTAAAGGGGAGGAAACACAGGCAGCACTGAGCAGCTCCCGGAAGCCTCTCCCCTCCCCCTCTTCCTCCTCTTCCTCCTCCTTGGCCATGACTGGCCCTGACTCACCAGTGTGAGGCCGGGGAACTGGGGGGGTGGGGATAGAGGCAGAGACCCCAGAGCAAAGAGAAGAGACACAGAACTTGGAGGTGGGGGGAGAGAGCTCAGGGGAAACTTGGAGAGAGATTTACCGAGGACTCAGAGTATGGAAAAGGCAGGGGTGAGGAGGCACGGGCCAGGGACAGAAATGGAGAGGGTCACGCGGACATTCGGGCTCCTCCACCAGTTACGGTCCCATAGGGACAGATGTGGATGCCGCCGGACATCTGGCGACAGGGACAGGGAGCTGTGGGGTGGTGCGTTAAGGCCAAGAGAGGTGAAGAACAGGTCTTGGGGTTGGGGGGCGAGGGTGTGGGGCGGGGGCTTGGGATCCCAGGCCAGCAGGTGAACCACCTGCCATCGCCCCACTCGGTGAAGTGACGCCACCACCTTCTCTGCAGGGTGACACCCCAATTTTCCGGTGCCTCCTACATTTTTGGGGTGACACCGTGCTGGGATCCCCACCCGGCTCTAATGCTGCTGTTCCCTCACTGAGTCACTTCCAAGCCTGCCAGGCCTGTTGAAGGGAGACTCAGTGACTCAGGCCCCCAACTCTCTCCCTCAGGAACCCCTAACCCCTTCCCTCCTCCTCTGGGGCCCAGCAACCAGCGGCCCTGGTCCAGCTCCTGCTGGGTCAGACCCCAGGAGTCTTGGGGGAAGAGTCTGGCCCTCTCCCCACAACCTAGGCCTCTCACTCAGCCTCCTCCCTCCCTGATCTGGTGGTGATTTACTGCGCTAGGTTTCAGTATGAGTCTCCAAAGCACAGTCCCACCCCCCAATCCTGCCTGGGAGCACAGAGCCTCTGCCCTGGGAGAGGGGCCTTCCGGAGGCTGACGGAGAAGACGAGCATTCACTCCGCCGTCCTTTACGCCTCGAGCCCCCACTTTCACGACTTCTGACTCCTTCCCTTTATTACTGCTCCTCAGGTCTCTGAGCTCAGCTGGCTCTGATCTCTGATCTCTGCCCAATCTCCTCTCCTCACTCCTGAACCTCTGTCCAACTCCCCATAGTCCCCCAGGCAAGGCAGAAGGGAGTGGGGGGATGGAGGGAGAGGGGGGGCCCGGTAAGGCCAGAGGGTCAGCCAGACCGGCTTGGCACCCCATGCTCTGTCAGAGCCCCGCCCAGGCCCGTGGGGCCGCCCCAATATAAGCTGCTCCTGTCCCAGCCTGAGAACTCAGAGTGCTGTGTCGCCTGCAAGACTGCCCAGCCGGTCACCTCTGTGGTTGTCACCTCCAAGCTTGCAGGTAGGAGCCCCTGCCCTCTGCTCCTGGCTCTGCTGCATGGCTGCCCCCAACTCGGGTGTCTCCTACATTCGCCTCCTCCACCCAATAGAACTGGGTGATGGAGTTTGATAGCTCTGGGGCCCAGCACCCCTCGCTTCCCCCTAGCCTGGGCCATCCCAGGTGACTTCTCTTGGGTTCTGGAGCCTCGATGATCTGTCTGGGAAACGGGCTGGCAGTGCACTCCCGCGTCGGGCAGTGGGGGCGCCGCTCGCAGCATTCAGGGCACCTGCTCTCTGGTGTCTCAGCTCCGCCTCTGGTCTGGGAGAATCCTCTGGGGTCTGTGGGGCAGCTCCACAGTGAAGGCTCTTGCCCGCACCCCCTCCGCCTCTCTAGCTGGCAGGCTCACTTGGCCTCTTTCTCCCCCTGCCCCCTGCCCAAGTCCTGTCCCCGGTGCCCCCCCCCCCCTCCCCCCGTCTCCAGCGCCCCCTGGCACAGATCCAGCCGGCTGTCACAGCTGCGGTCCCCCGCGCCGCCTCCACGGGGCCAGCGAGATGCAGTTCGAGATGCAGGAGAGCCGCGTGAAAGGCAAAGGTGGGCCTGCGGGCGCCCGCCAGCCCTCGGGACCGCCGCGTCCTCCCCGGGCACCCTCGGACGACAGCCGGCTCCTGCTGGCACCCCAGACCCCTGGCATCCCCAGCGGCGACGTGGAGGCGGCCGCGACGCTTCTCCCTCGCCCCGCCTACATCCCCCAGTGCAGGACCCCACACCCAGCCCACCCAGCAGGAGGCGGCAGGAGGGGGAGGCGCAGGCAGCCGGAGAAATGTGAGGCTGCCTGATGACCGTTGTCCCCACCCCCGCCACAGCCATGTCCTACCCAGTGACCAGCCAGCCCCAGTGTGCCAACACCTGCTACCAGACACAGGCCAGCGACTGGCACACGGGGCTCACGGACTGCTGCAACGACATGCCCGTCTGTGAGTGCACCTCCCTTGCCACCTTTGCCCATCCTCGGAACCCCCCACCCTCTCGGATCTCAGCCCTTCCAACACGCCTCTTTGCTCCTGGTGGCGCGAGTCCCTCTTCAAACCCTGCTTCCCAACCTCTGAGCACCCCTCTGGCCCACCACCACTCTTCTCTGACCACGCCCCCAACTCGCCCCCAGGTCTTTGCGGCACGTTTGCGCCCATGTGCCTGGCCTGTCGCATCTCCGACGATTTCGGCGAGTGCTGCTGCGCGCCCTACCTGCCCGGCGGCCTGCACTCGCTCCGCACCGGCATGCGCGAGCGCTACTGCATCCAGGTGCGGGCCAGGGCGCGGGGGCGCGGGGCGGGGGACGCGAGGGGGCGCACGGGGCTGACCTCTCTTTCACCCGCCAGGGGCTCCATCGGGCACGACTGGGCGGCGCTCACATTTTGTCTACCCTGCGCGTTGTGTCAGATGGCACGAGAACTGAAGATCCGAGAATAAAGCGGCTCCCCTCCCCATTTTTTTCTCCTGGTCCCCTGGCCTCCTCTGCGCCCTCCTGGGAGGGCCCGCCCTTCCAGCCCTCTCAGCTGTTCCATGTACACCCACAATAAAAAAACCTGTAAACCAACCCCGCCCACATGTTTTTGTCCTGGGGGGAGGAATCTGGGCGGGAAGGGCCAGCCGGGCGGTGGGGACTCCGGAAGGGAACTGCAGCATTGCCAGGTCTTTCCTTTTCGATTTTGGTGGGTGTTTTGTTTCCTCGGGGGAGTCACCCTGGCTGTGCTCAGGGAGAGGTTCCCCCGGCTGGAGCTGGGGCCTGCCGCAGCACTCCGACTCCTTGAACTGACTAGATCTTTTGGGAGTTTTGGGGTCTTATGTATTTAGGGTGGGGGTGGTGGCAGGCGGCACTCAAAGCCTCACCAATCCCAGGTCCCAGCAAGATGTCTGTGACATTGGCATTGCTCTCCTCGCTCCCTGACAGAGATCCCCTGAGGCACTGCCCAGATCCTGAAAATCAGAAAAACTCTCTTGGCAGCAAAGCCAAATGACACGAATTGCTTTTTTGCAGGGTGGGCAGTTGGCCACATTACCCCCTGACTCTGTGCTTGGGAGGCTCTCCCAGCAGTGCTCGGGACCATGTGCTGTTGTGGGCTGAACCTGGGAGGGTTGCGGTGCCACAGGCGCCTTTAAGGCCCGCGGCCTCAAGTTCTAAGGACAAACCAGAGAGCTGCATCGCTCGCTGAGAGCTGCCTGGCACGGAAGCTCAGCCTTGCTCACCGTTCACAGGCCAAGTACTGCACCCTGAAGTCCGATGGAACCGTTAAGGTGCCTGAGTTTAATCCACTTTGTGGCGAAAACGATCCATCCGGTCCCCAAATCTAACAGGCCTGGGACCCGCCTTGACTTCTGCTGAGTTCACAGCTCCCCCGCTCTGAGGCTAATCCTGAGCAGGTCCCACAGCGGACTTGGGAGGCTCAACTGGGATGTGATGACCCAAAAGTGAAGGTGATCAGCAGTAGCTGCTGCTAATGGCACAATTAATATATAATTAGGTAATTCTACCATCACAGATCCTCTAATAGGTGCTTTTCTCTTTCTCTTGCACTCTCCGATCCATACGCCCATCATGACATCTGCACTTGGAATAACAAACTGGCACTTCAGATTCCACCTGCAAAGCCGGATGCTCCCTCACCCCCACCCCCAGAGGTGCTCTTCGTTCTCACCCACCTCTACTGTCAATGAAGCCTAGGGCTCTGCCCAGCCCCTGGGTCTCCTGGTCCGAGAATGGAGCAGAATTCTTACCAAACCAAACGCCTAATACTATTCCTCCTCTGACCTTGTCTCCTTTCCCTCCTCTTCCAATCACATTTTAAAAATCCCTCGTGCCCCCTTGCCCTTCAGTACCCTTTTGGGGTTTGGAATCATGCCTGGTGGTGCTCGGGCAAACAGGCCCCTGCAGGGTTTAAACCTGGGGCTCCTACATACCAAGCGTGACTCCAGCCCTTGTGGCTGTCACTGGCATCGTGGTGGCCAGCGATTACAGCGTTGGCCGGTGGCCAGGGATGGGGCTCGTGGGTGCAGCTCATGCCACGCGTGTAGAGCCCTGAGTTCTGTCCCCAGCAGCACCAAAACGAAAACCCAAAAAGTGCCCAGAGCCCAAAGCCCATGTTGGCATCTGTCCCCTTTTCCTGAGGTCTCGGGGAGTCACTGTGTGAAAAGGGGGCAACCCCTTTAGTCCCACCCCCCAGACTTGCCCTCACTCCCCTGGGCTGTGGCTTTCAGGTGCCTGGACCCCAGGGAGGAGGCAGTGAGGGGCCGGCATGATGGGAGGAGGGCATTTGGGCAGGACTCGGAGGGACAGTGTTGCTGGGTCCTACCCAATGCAGAAGCTCCCGGAGGAAAAGACGGAGCTGAGGTGTCCAAGCACTCCGGAGGAGGGGGCAGCAACCCGTTCACTCCTTCCTGCTCATACCATGGGGGTGAGCTTCCCCCACCACAGCCCCCTGGGAAACCAGCCTTAGCAGGAGCAGAAAAGCAGCAAGGAGGCCTGAGCTGTAGCAGGGGGAAGGGCGCTTGCCTTGCACGTGGCCGACCCAGTTTCAATCTCCAGCCTCCCCTGGACCCCGAGCACCCCAGAAGTGACCCTTGGTGCACAGCAAGGGGTAAGCGCTGAGCACTGCTGGGTATGGCCTGAAAACAAACAAGAAGTGCAGCAGTTTGAACACCACCTCCCCGGGAGGGAAGGACTCAAGTCTGGGGTCCCCGTGCCCATCGCCCCAAAAAAGGACATCCATGGCCTCTGGTTCTTTCCTGAGAGCCGGGACCACAGGGCAACTGCTCCCAAGGTTGCTGGAAAGAACCAATGGAACCAATGGAACCACAGTGGTGACAGGCAGGCAAAGCACGTGGCTCCGGGCCCAGGCGCTGGGAGGTCCTTGCTGACAGCGAACTCAAGCCTGGTGTGAGGCCTGGGGTGCAGGGATGCCCAGAGGGGCATCGCCCAACCTTTCCACAGATCACAGCCAGCCTGTGTGCACACGGGCCACACCAGGCCCTGTGATCACAGCCCGGCCATCTCCTCTGCGAAACAGGCCTCCCCTGAGACAGGCAATCAGGGGTCAAGGCCTGCCGCCTGCTTCCTGGAGGGCACCGCCTAGACACACCCAGCGGCTCCCCACCTCTGCACAGATACCCCAGGCAGTTTCCCACACTTTATTGTTGGTTCAAACACTTCCCTCCCCCGACACCCCCAGACCCACACTCAAGACTGAGGGCCCCACAAGGGGAAGGTACAGGTAGGACCAGCTCCCCTGGGGCCCCAAAAGGCAACTGGGGTTCAAGTCTTGGGAAAGGAGAGTCCCAAGTTCCAAAGGGGGAGAGGCTTAGGAATTCCAAGGGAGATCTCAGTGTTACATGGACTGGCTGGGGACAGCCCCTGCAGGGACCCCAATTTCCTCTCCAAGTGAGCTGAAGGCCGGGACTTCACCTCTCATGACCTCAGTTTCCCTGCCCGGGCTGGCAGCCAGACCTCGGCTCTGCCGCCTCCAGTGGGGCCCTGTCCTAGCTTCATGCTCCTGCTGGTCACCTCTGCCCACGGCACCCGCGATTCACCAAGTAGCTCCCGAGGAACCTCGCTCCAGGGAGCACCCCAGGGCCGAGACTGGGCTGTTTCCTCATGGGCCCCCATCCCCATCTCAACCAACTAACCGCCACTGACTCACAGAGGAGCCACAAAGTGGGGTGATGCTGGACTCTCTCCTGACACCTGCCACGCAGGCTGCACCGGTCTCTGGCTAGCACCCGGCCTGGCCATCCTCATCTCCAGAGTCCCTGGGGTGCCCCGCCCCAGCTCACAGCCCCCTTCCCTGCTCCCCGATCCCATCCTTCTCCCTCCGAAAATTGCCCAGTGGCTTCCCACTGCCCTGAGAATAAGACCCCAAACCCATGTGGAGCCCCACCAGCCCAATGGCCGCTGGTGCTTCCCATGAAACCAGCCTGGGGCTCGGCCCGAAGGCCTCGGCTGTGACCTTTGCACGCCCTCTGCCTGGAACCCCCTCTGGCTGCCCTTCTCCCAGCC
>JAJIBD010014129.1:0-30000 GCA_021461705.1 Cryptotis parvus
AAACTTTATTTAAATTTCTTTTTTTCAGGACTGTGTTTTCTATAATGACTCCAGGAATACCTGCCTTGTAATGGCTAGTTTTTGTTGTTCTGTTTTTATTTTTTGCTTTCTTCTTTTTTATAGTAAAGATGTGTTTTGCTGTAATCTTATGATATTGTTAAACTTATACTTTTGATATAAAAAGACACTGCATCTCTACCTCAACCAATGTCAATAAAATTCTCTACCATTGTGTCACTTCACAAACAGGGTATGTTTCTTCCTTCCATACTGTCCCCTTCCTTAAGAGCCTGGCAACCTCAGTTCTGCCATCAAAGATCAAGGGTATGCTGTTATTAGATAATGGCCATTGCTTGTTTATTTTTTTTATACATGCCATATCAGTGAGGTCATCTGACATTTATCCTTCTCCCTCTTAGTGAACTTGTTATAAAACCATCCACATTCATCTGGACCTTAGGAAAAAATCAAGACTTTATCTTTTTCTCATAGCTTAGTAATATTAATCTGTATCTATTTTATGTGTCTATGGATATACCCCAACCCAATTTCTCCTCTTCCTCCTCCTCTTCCTTGTCCACTTCTTCCTCCTCTTCCTCCACCTCCCCTTCGACTTCCTTCTTGGGACACACCCTGACTGCTAGGGACTTATGTTTAGCTCTTCACTCAGAGATCATTCCTGGTTGGGCTTAGGGGATGATATGGGGTGCTAGGTAAGAACCAGGCCAGGTGTGTGCAAAGCTGTACAATTTCCTGGGCTACTATACTATCTCTCAACACAAATATACCCCCAATTTTTAATTTGCTCATTTATCATTCGACACTTTCATTGTTTATAGATTAGGGATTGTAAAAAAGTACTGTAGCAAATATGGTGTGCAAATATATTTTAACTTATTATTTTGCATTATTGGTATAGACAACAAGAAGTTCAATCACTGGGTTATAGGAAAATCTATGTTTAATTATTGAGAGGTGTCCAGATTGCATTTCATATGCGCTGAACCATATGATATTCTAGCTAAAATCAAATGAGGATTCTTTTTTCTCCACATCCCAAAACCCTGCCAACACTGATTGTTTTATTGGAAAATGGCCACTTTTAATAGAGTGAGGTGAAAACCCAATGTTTGTTGATTTGTGTCTCCACAATAAGTTATGGTGAACACTTTCAGTGTGCTCGTGATCATTCATGTATCTTCTTTGAGAAAACTTATTCATCTCAAATTCCCACTTTTGACTGATGGTTTGTTTTTGTTGTTTCATCAATATATATTATTAAATTATATTAAATGCTAAGGGATTTTATTCATCTGAGTTACTGTTCTGCACAGGTGAAATAAAAACCAGTATCATTTTTTGAGTCTATATAGATACCCTTACTTTTTTACTTCACTTAATACACCTAGAAAGTTTGTCAGAATTTCTCTCCATATATATGACATTTTACTTCAAAGCTCTCAATTCAATTGGAGGTCTGAAAATCTACTCTTATTATAGTACTATAGTGCTTTTATTACAATTCTTTAATACTAAAGCTTAAACTCAAGGTATGCAATTTTCTTTTATTATTATCTTTGTATGATCTGCATTTCTATCCCTTCTGTATTTAGTAAGACCTTGAGGAGCATTAAAAGAATTTCTAAAGATTGGTTAACAATCACTAGGGAACCTGTCCTAATCTGGAGTTTTGTTTTAGAGAAAATTTTTCATAAAATTTCATATTTTTTTACTTTTCTGTTTAGGTTTAGGTTTTCAACTTCCTTTTTATTCAGACTTATAGAGTTCTATTATTCTAATAATTTAATTTTTTTCTAGGTTCTGTAGTTGGTAACAATAAACTTTTATAATACTTTTTATTTCTGAAATATGTGTTGCAATACTTCTATTACCAAATATGTGTTGGCAATAGTAAACTTTTATAATATTTTGTATTTCAGAAATATGTGTTGCAATCTTTTCCACTTTCATGTTTGATCTGTTGTATTAGTGTTTTACTTTCATTTATTCTTTGTGTTTAGCTACATAATTTATATTATTTTATTTTATTTTATTTTATTATTATTATTTTTTTTTTTGCTTTTTGGGTCACACCCGGCGATGCTCAGTGGTTACTCCTGGCTCTGCACTCAGGAATTACTCCTGGCAGTGCTCGGGGGGACCATATGGGATGCGGGGATCAAACCGGGCGGCAGGGCCGGCCGTGCAAGGCAAACCCCTACCCGCTGGGCTATCGCTCCGGCCCCTAATTTAATTTATATTATTTTAAATAAAGAACATTTTATATTCTTTTTAAAATATGTAATTATTTGAGTGATGTTTCATGTTTTCTGATGTAAGCCTGTATTGCTATGAACTTCCATCTTAATGTTTGCTCTGTCTCAGAAGTTCTGACAGTTTGTGCCTTCATTCTCATTTCCTCAAGGAATATTTTAACTTAGTATTTAATTCCTTTGGACTAAAAAATATTATTCAATGCCATGTTGTTTGCTTTTCAATCATTTGCCCTCTTTGGGCTTTCCCTTTTGGGTTCATTTCTACTACCAAGGAATGTGGAGGGATAGGAAACTTGATATGACTTTCTGCTTTCATGACTTTATGGACAATTATAATGTATCCTAGACCAGGACCTATCCTGAAAACTGTTCCATGTGCACTTCCGAAGAATGCATATCTAATTTTAGGAGAGTAGAGATCCCTATACATTTCTATTGGTGTGAGTTCTTCAAAAACCTCATTAGGGCTTTTGTTTCCTTATTGATTTTCTGCCTGGTTGATAATTCCAATGATGAGTGGGGTGTTAAAGTCTCCTACTGTGTTGCCATTATTATATCCCTTCAGGTCTATTCACAGTTGATTTATGAACGTTGCTGCCTCTTCATTTGGTGCATAAAAGTTAAGAGTTAAGTCATTTTCATCTGTTGATCCTCCAATCAGTATGCAACGTCTATCCTAGTCTTTATTCCCTTCTATAGCATCATCACTATCTCATTTTATACAAGTATGACCATCCTGTATTTTTTGTTGTTTGTTATATGTCTGTTTTAAATTTCCTTTTATGATTTCTCCAACCTTTCACATTTTGCCTGTGTTGATTATGAAATATTTAAGTATCTCTCTTGTAAGTAGCAGAAACTTGGATTTTGTTTCCTGATCCATCCAGATATTTTAAGCCTTTTGATAGGAAAGTTCAATATATTGACATTTACTGAAGTTATACCAAGAAGGAATTTTGGTATTTTTATAGTCTGACTTTTTATTTGTCCTTTACTTTCTTCAGTTGTGTCTATCATGTACTGATTAACTTCTATTTGTCTCTTCTTGCTTGAAGCATATTGTCTCAAACATCATCAAAAACCTTACAATGGAGGATTTGGTTGTCTGAACAGTATTGAGCATGTTTAAGCCTTCTCTGGCAAATTTGTCTGAGCAAGCAAAAAACTTTCCATGCTGTTACCTGGATGCCAATCCGATGTGCTCGCCTCTGGTAAAGTGGTTGCATTTTGATGATAATCTCCCTAGTCTCATAGATCCTAGCCACAGTCTCCTAACTATACTCTCACGATCAAAGTATATGTCCATACCAATTCTGCAGCTCTATGAATGCCTTCCTATGTCAGGGTACTAACCCACCGTGACATAGGAAGGGTGGAGTTAGTACCCTGCATTTAATCACATTTAAATCCCAGTGCCCTGTTCCATCACCTTGTGGTGGAATTCTCTTCTCAGTCACTAGTTAGACTGCTGCAATGTATCTGCATCCCTGGGACTTTGCTTTTATTCTTCCTGTGTTTCACTCTGTCTCTCCATTGTTTGTGTCCTCAAAGCTGTCTAAGCTTATCTACCACCTGAGTGTCCTGATCCTTTGATTTCTTTTCTTGCCAGAACTTAGTTTTGTATCTGTACTTGCTACCTCTCTCTCTCTCGTTCTCTCTTTTTCTCTCTCTGTCTCTGTCTCTCTCCTTTCTCTCTCCCTCTCTCTCTTCCTTGAGAAGACAGTTCATGGAGCTCCCTTCCATATCATCTCCTGATCAGTTATTTGTGGTCTTTCCTCATGTAAGGTCAGTATTCCAGTGTTTGAGTTCAGAATACATCTCAAAATTATATTTAAAGAGAAACAACAACTACAGCAACAGCAAGGTATTTCCAAACAATTGTTAACTAGTTTCTAGTTATTTTTAAGCTTGTATAAAACAGTGCTTAACTACAATACACCCTTTTTGGGTAACTAATATACATGCACTTACCACATGCAAACTATATTCTGTCCCCATCCACCTAAAGATTAATTCTCCTAGAATAAAGTCTAAGAAAAAAAATCTCATCTAAATATCATACATTTAGAGTTCTAAATCTCATCATCCAAATCATAACATTGAAATAAGCATAAGATAGCCATTCCTATGCAAGGAAATCCCAGTAGAGTTGTCATAGGTTCCAAACAAGTCCCAATCCCAGTAGGACAAATTCATCAGGATTTCAGGTCTAAGAACAAACATTCTTGTCCTGGGGATCCAGAGTGTAGTGGCTTTGCTCCCTATGACAACTTTCTTGCCACTTTTTCCTGTTATTTTTATTGTTTTATTTGAACTTAGCACTAATTCATGGCTTATATGCTCCATTAGTTTACTTCCTGTCTGAAGAACCCCCCATGTCTATAACTATAGCACATATGTAATTAATTAAATATTTGAGCAAATAATTTTGAAAATGGTTTTTAGATTAAATTTAAGATAATGGTAATGTAATCATGTTATAATTTCTTTTCTCATTGTATTTAGGAGCATGTTTACTAGTACACTGTGCTTCATGATAGCTTCTCGCCCCCCTAACAATTCCTGGGAATAGGGCTCTTACAGATTGCTGCAGTTCTATTAATCTGGTGGCATGTGTTAACACATCTAAACTGAAGATCTCAAAATAGAATCTTTTCATGACGAGATTTCTACAACCCTGCTGATTATGGTTCTGCCATTCTCATTTTGTTTATTAAGACAGGTGCAACTGTCTTCTCTCTGTAAGCAGTCAACTGGAGAGAAATTAGTGAATTTCATCAATGTAAACTTCAGAAATTGGAAAATCCACTATTATCTCTTTTGATTATCACAGTTTCAGAAATAAAATAAGCTCTAAAAGTAGGAAGGAAGGAAGTTGCAATTGCAATGATGAAAATTTCAATGGATTAAGAATGCATACAAGGCAAGAGGAAATAGAAACTAATTCTAAGTTTAATTGCAGAGAGAAAATATCAGAGTTTGGAACATAGTTATCAAATATCAGCCTTTCCCCCATTATATTTATATCTGTGACTATACTTAACAGATTTCTCACATATAGTAGCTGTACCTATTTATCAGGATAAAATGAATGATACAAGAAGTGAACATTGTGCTAATAATCATCGAAAATGATAAATACCAGCCTATAATTGAGCATTGACTATAGGCAAAAGATACACATGATGACCTCTAAATCTATGTATTGTAGTCCACAATGTGTAAGAGAAGGAAGAGAGAAAGAGAGAGAGAGAAAGAGAGAAAGAGAAAAGATATAAAGAACCTGCCATCGAGGCAGGCTAGGGGAGAGGGGAGGAATTGGGGGCATTGGTGGTGGGAAATGAACACTGGTGGTGGGATGGGTGTTGGAAGACTGACCCAAAACCAAAACATGAACATCCTTGTAGTTGTGTATCTCCCGGTGGTATAATATATTAAAAACTGAATGATCTATATCACTGAGAACATTTAAAACAATGAGGTTATGGGCCCATCATATAATAATTAAAATAATTGAGAAAATACATATATAGGTTTACCTTTTTAATTTTATTTTATTAAGAAACTTAGTTTACATTGATCTGATTCAGAAATTCAGTGTTGCCACACCATGCCTCAAATCAAAGTGTCAATATATCTCTACCACAAATTATCCGTAGCACCCACTTTCTCTAAACCTCCACCCCATCCACTCACAGCCTCAGTTCCATAGTCAGTCTAAAGTACTTGATTATTTTTGGTTAGGTTTATTTGGAGGGAGGGACAGGGGACCACCTAAATGCTGCTCAGTGACTCAGATGTCCTTCATTGACTTTCGAACATCAGGGCTGGCAGTACAATTCTGCTCTGGCCTTGTGGGACCGGAGACCACCCTCATCACCGCAGCAGTGTTTGGACGCTTCCTGGCTGCACTCTAGGATCCACTGGGAAACCCTAGGGCGTCACCAAGCAATTGTTAGGGAATATGTGGTACAAGACAGCAAACTCATCACAGGTGTGTGCCTAACCATAGTATATCCTCAGGGTTCTTAATGGGTTTTGAAAAAACTATTATCTATTCTTTTGATACATTCCTTTATATTCCTATACGATTGTGATCATCTACTGTTTGAATTTCCCCTATGACTTATTTCACTTAGCACTTCCCTCCGGATCTACCCCATTCTGTAGCAAAGGCAAGTGTTTCTCTTCTATCAGAGCTGAGCAGTATTCCAGTGTGTTTGTGTACTGTGTTTTCCTTATGCCCTAAGTATTTAAGCATTTGG
The DNA here is from genome assembly GCA_021461705.1 of Cryptotis parvus. NCBI lineage: Eukaryota > Metazoa > Chordata > Mammalia > Eulipotyphla > Soricidae > Cryptotis > Cryptotis parvus. The sequence goes on from JAJIBD010014129.1 coordinate 6,542, forward strand.
GTTTGCTTCATTATCTTTGCTATTGTAAAGGGTTTTCAGGGAAAAAAATACACACACACACACACACACACACACACACACACACACACACACACATAGGATCCTATCCTCGAGGTGTTGCAGGTGTGACTGCAGTACTCGGCTGCATCAGCAGGTGGCAGACAGGAAACAGGCTTGTCTACACCCAAGGCTCTTCCCCCACGGGCTCTGGATGGTTGATGGTCTGACATAGAAAAGGACTGGGCCCCCTTGGATGAACCCAGAGCCACGGCAGAGCCTGGCAAACTACCCGTGGTGTTTTTGATATGCCAAAAACAGTAACAATAATGGACTTTATTCCCAATGAATGGAGATGCTGCTGGCGTCCGCTCAAGCAAATGGAAGAACAATGGGAAGACAAGTGATACAAGTGAAGTTATATATATAGGAGTAGAATTTCCTGAATACATGATAGTTCCATTTTCAATTGTTTGCGACAGTTTTTTTTCTTTCATAGAGAAATGAAATTTTTTCTTTAATTTCTATATCTGTGAATGCCTATACAATGTGAATGAGGGGCACTTTTTCTCCAAAATCCGCCAGGACTTGTTTTGCCTTTAAAAAAATATATATATATATTTATATATATATATATATATATGTATATATATATATCATTATAATAGGGTGAAGTTGTAACTTTTCATTATTTTAATAAGCCTTTGCATCATAATTTAAAACTTTTTGTTTTTCTTGCCAATACAGTGACTAGGAATTCTAAGATTATGCTAAACAATATGTTAGCTCAACAAAAAAATAAATCAAATGTGACATTTTCTAACAGGATTTTAGGTGTTTTAAATTTGACAATGATTATGATTTGAGATAACTTTTTAACTTTTTGGGGAATGTGTTATGTAGAGATTAGTATAGGTATTAATTTCATACTACCTATTCATATAATTTTATGTAAAAATGATACTGTTACTTGAAACTGCAAAAATCTAAAATCTGTTATCTTCAATAAAAAATCAAACAAAATATAAAATTTAAAATCTCAGTCCTAAAATGTATTTATAATTATGTCTTACAAAATATATTTTTTGCTTCTATAATTTGTACCCAAGTAACAATAAATATAAAAATCAGAATTTGCTACATTATTATTTTTTGGGGGTTTTATGGATCATACATGATGATGCTCAAGGTATGAAAGCCTCCGTGCACTCTACGTGCCATAGTCTTGCTTTTGGTACTCAGGTTTACTTTAGTAATGCGGAGGCATCAGTTCATTATCATTGCTTGCTTTATTTTGGACCACACCTATTAGTGTTCAGTCATCTCCCAGAAGTGCTCACAAGTCTTGCAGTGCTGAGATCTAAGCTCGTGTTCAGCATGAAAAGCACATGCCACAGACCTTTGATTCCCTCTACATAGCCACAAATTGTCAATTCTTATATAGTTGTGAGTATCCTGACTTTTTGGCACAAGAAGCAAATACTTATTTTATCTTGGCTTTTTTGGTAGTATGATAGAAAACTATGATTCCTCTTTAAATCTTGTATTTTAACAGGCAGCCCATATGAGGAGGTAGAATCTACTTTTCAGGCTAGATCACATGTCACACAGTGTCTGAGGAAGGGAGAGAGACAGAGAGAGAGAGAGAGAGAGAGAGAGTCCGCAGCCTGCAGAAAGAAATGTCAAGTCTTTTCTTCTTTTTCAGTAATGATTTTACAATTTCAACATGATCAATATATTTGCTGTGCTACACAGCTTTCTGAATAAGATGGAATGAGAGTACTGGAAGAGGGAAAAACATGTCTCTTTCTTCCCAGAGCCAGAAATCCAGGTATTTGTCAACATGAGATCCCTCTAAAAAGGTGTGGCAGAACCATTTAGAGTATCGATATGGTTACTAGCATGGAAGATGAGTCAGCAGGGCTTCCTCTTTTCCTATACCTTGGTACCAGCAGCAGAACATTTTGCCCAGAAGGATGAATAGTTCCACCTAGCCACTGTCCATTGCTAAGAAGGTAGCAAATGAGAACATTGGGTTTCGGTCACCTTTCTGATAGGTGGATGAATTTAAAGTATTTATATTGCCTATTTTGTTTTTCTATATCTGACTTAATGGCAACTCTCCCTTCTAATTTCCATCTTTAAGAGTACTTATCCTCTGGATATTTTCAAGATGTGTAATGTTACTTAGGTAAAAAGAAAAATAGGGTTATTATTTATATATAACTTTCTTTTTTATTTTTTAAAGTATTTTATTATACCACCGTGAGATATACAAATAAAAAAGATATACAATTAAAAAGTTCATGTTTGGGTTTGGGTCATACAGTGTTTCAGCACCCGCCCTCCACCAGTGCCCATCTCCCACCACCAACATCCGGTCCCCCCCTTCCCCGCCCTCTCCATGTTCTATTCTCTCTCCCTTTCTCTTTCCAACTATGGATTACAGAACATACATTAAAAGTTATGTTACATTCCCTATTATCTTATTAGCACCCTGTTCCATTTCTTCTACCTACACCCACACGTTTGTTAATTCCACCTGAACCTCCTATATTACTTGCTCTGTCTCTCTCCTCTCCTCGCTTTCTCCAACATAATCCTCCATCCATTTAAAGGCAAATTTTATAACTTCATTTTCCTAACAGCTGCATATATCCATTGTGTAGAGTACCAAAGCTTATCATCATGATTTGCACTCTGGTTGCTCCAGATTCTGTATTGAAGGCTATGAACATAAAATGTGTTTCCCATTTTTGGTTTCCCAAGTAGATTCCCAGAGTGGTAGTAGGCAAATGGGAGTTCTTATTAATTAGGGGTATGTACAACAGGAAGAAATTACACTACTAAACATATATGCACCCACGAGGGTCAGCAAAATACATAAAACAACTGAACCTCAAAGAAACTAACAGTACCACAAAATAGTTGGAGACTTCAACACTGCTCTATCAACGATGGATAGATCAACAAGACAGAAACTCACCAGGGAAAATATTGGACCTGAAGGAAGAAATGGAAGAAAAAGCTAGTGATATATACAGGGCTTTTCATGCCAAAAAAGCTGAATACACATTTTTTTCTAGTGCACATGGAACATTCTCCAAGATAGACCACATGCTGAGCCACAAAGCATACCTCAATAAAATTAAAAAAGATAGAAATTGTGTCAGCTATCTTTTCAGACCATGATGCACTGAAAATGGAAGTTAACCGTACACAGAAACAGGGAGTCAAACCAAACACCTGGAAACTGAACAGCTCACTCCCTGAACAACAAATGGGTCATAGAAGACATCAAACAGGAAACCAAAGATTCTGGAAACAAATGAAAATGAAGATACCAATTATAAGAACTTGGGACACGGCAAAAGCCGTGTTAAGAGGGAAGTTTATAGCTCTGCAAGCATTCATCAGGAAACAAGAAAGGGCCCACATAAATAACCTGACTACACAGCTGAAGACATTAGAAAAAAGACCAACAAAAGGAGCCCAACCCAGGCAGAAAAAAAGGAAATAATAAAACTTAGAGAGGAAATCAATGAGTTGGAAACCAAAAAAACAATCCAAAAGATTAATGAAACCAAGAGCTGGTTTTTGAAAAAATAAACAAGATTGACAAACCATTGGCAAGACTTGTAAGTACAGGGAAAGAGAAAACCCAAATAAACAGAATCAGAAATAAAAAGGGTGACATCACAACAGAAACCACAGAAATCCAAAAGATCATCAGAGATTACTTTGAGAGCCTGTATGCCGTGAAACATGAGAATCTAGAAGAAATGGATCAATTCCTGAAGTCCTATAACCTCCCACGGCTGAAACAAGAAGACCTCCAATACCTGAATAAACCTATCACCATCGAGGAAATAGAAACAGTAATTAAAAGTCTGCCCAAACACAAAAGCCCAGGTCCAGACGGATTCCCTAGTGAACTCGACCAAACCTTTAAGGGAGGACCTACTGCCAGTCCTTTTCAAGCTCTTCCAGGAAATAGAAGAAACAGAAACACTCCCAAACAGCTTCTACGAGGCACATATCACCCCTGATAACCAAAGCAGGGAGAGACAACACAAAAAAAGAAAACTACAGACGAATATCCCTGATGAACACGGATGCTAAGATCTTCAACAAAATACTAGCAAACAGAATCCAAAGACTCATCAAGAAGATTATACATCATGACCAAGTAGGATTCATCCGGGAATGCAAGGATGGTTCAACATTCGCAAGTCAATCAACATAATACATCATATCAATAAAAGAAAAAATAAAAACCATATGATCCTTTCAATAGACGCAGAAAAAAGCATTTGACAAGATCCAGCACCCGTTCATGATTAAAACCCTCCAGAAAATGGGAATTGAAGGGACTTTCCTCAAGATAGTTACAGCCATCTACCAAAAGCCCACAGCAAGCATCATTCTAAATGGGGAAAAGTTGAAAGCCTTCCCCTGAGATCAGGGACAAGACAAGGTTGCCCCCTCTCACCTCTTTTATTCAATATAGTACTGGAAGTCCTTGCCATAGCAATCAGAAGAAAAAAGGACATCAAGGGCATCCAGATAGGCAAGGAAGAAGTCAAGCTATCATTATTTGCAGATGACATATTATACCTAGAGAACCCTAAACTCTCTACCAAAAAACTCCTAGAAACAATAGACGCATATAGTAGAGTGGCAGGATATAAAATCAACACCCAAAAGTCAGTGGCTTTCCTATATACAAATAACGAAAGAGAAGAAAGGGATATTAAGGAAACTGTTCCATCCACAATTGTGCCACAGAAAATCAAATACCTAGGAATCAACTTACCCAAGTATGTAAAGGACCTGTACAAAGAAAACTACAAGACACTGCTCCAAGAGATAAAAAGAGGACACAAGGAAATGGAAACACATTCCCTGTTCATGGATGGGAGAATCAACATTGTCAAAATGGTAATACTCCCTAGAGCTCTGTACAGATTCAATGCAGTCCCTATGAGGATACCGATGACATTCTTCCAAGAAATTGACCAAACGCTCCTGAAATTTGTATGGAACAATAAACCCCCCCAAGGATAGCTAAAGCAATCCTCGGAAAAAGAAGATGGGAGGCATCACCTTTCCCAACTTCAAACTGTACTACAAGGCAGTAGTAATTAAAACAGCATGGTATTGGAATAAAAACAGACCTGTGGACCTATGGAATAGAAGTGAGTATCCCTGACACCCAACCTCAAACACATGATCATTTAATCTTTGATAAAGGTGCAATGAGTCTAAAATGGAGTAAGGAAAGCCTCTTCAACAAGTGGTGTTGGGAAAACTGGGCAGCAACATGTTAAAAAATGAATTTGGACCTGTGTATATATAACTTTCTAATATCAGAAAGCTCTTGTAGCATCTTAGTTTACAGACATACTATATTTTTATTATGCCAAGCACTGATAACTGCTTATTATCACTCATTCACATATCACACCTCATACCCAGAGAGACTTAAGTTATAGAAGCAACCAATTCCACAAAGTGTAAGGGTATTAGAAAAATTACCTTTAACATGAATGGACATAAAAATCTTTTGCTCAAAATTCACTGTACAACTGTAATAGATACACTTTGTACTCTGACACTGCTCTTCAGAGAAGACATTTTCTATCAAATAGCGAGGGCTTATTAACTCTAAGTGCAATAAAATCCTTTCTACTTTTTTTTCTGTTGACCTTGCCCCGAAGGCAATTGCAGCTCATTTCAAATCTGAAATATTTCTGTAGAATGAATAAAAGAGACTAAGATTTCTTTATGTATCTCTTCCCTGTGTTTTCTCTGGATTTCATATGAATCTTTCAACAAATTTCAGTGATTTCTTGTACTTTCCTTACTCAAAATAGAGAGTGATCAAGTGATCATATTTTAGTAAAGTCTGGGAAAAGAACATTTTTATTCTTCTGTGCCTAATGTGGGAAAAATGTGCTATTTGTGGAAGAAAGATTTAACTGGAAGAAAACCAATTTTTTTCAGGAAAAGAAACTGTGTTTCCAAGCTCTTTCTTGTTACTTGATTATAATTTGCAAATCTCTTGAAGCTCAATTTCTCCATCTGTCAAATGGGGACTTCTTGCCTCCATGTTTAGAATTAAAAGTAAGATTTATATAGAAGAACATTATGCAGCAAGAATTTAATCAACGCATCTACAAAGTTTATCTGAAAAATAAGGAAGATGTATACTCAGAATAGCATCCAAAGAGTATTCCAGAAGGACATTCCTAATGTCCTTCTGGAATTAGGAATATATTTAACCATATATCATTGAATATTTGTTGTGTAGTTCGGGTATTCTTTTATATCCATAAAAGAATATTACAGAGAATTTTGTCATATACGTAGTTCCATGAATTTACATTTCTTTACTCAAGTCTACTATTAGTTTCCTCCCCTCTTAGAATTTTCAGATGAGACATAAAAATATATGTCTCTGACACAATAGATTCTCTACTCTGCACTTCTAAAACCTGTCTGTCTGATAATCTTCATCCTTAAAGGTTTTCAAATTTTATGAACAGTTTTTAAGTCTGACCTTGAAGTTGGAAGGGCATGCCCAGCTTTATGTTTTATCTTCCTCCTGAATATTTCACTCAAATCTTTTTTGCTAGTCCTCAATTCCCAAGTCCTTTCCAGCATATTCACCTTGCCCTTGATATTCAAAATAGCATTGGATCGCCATATAGCCAAGATTTCTTGGAATATTAACACTAAATTAGTAGAGTAACTACATAGATCCTCTAGACTCCAGCAATACATAAAATGGATCCAAAATAAGGGAAACTCTCTTAAAACAAACATCACTCCCCTTTTTTTAACTTTGTCTCAGAATGGTGGGAAAAGTATAAGAGGTTGGGAGCATAATATATTTTATATAATTTCAGAGAAAGGTAAACTTGGCAATTAACTAATTTTCTTGATCAGTTGATCACTTGAATCCCATTATTCATTGATTTGCTCCGGCGGGCGCCAGTAAAATTTCCATTGGACCCTATCATGTGCCAATGTAACCCAATGGCATCTGGTTGATTCAGGAATATGAAGAGCCTCAAACTGTTCCTTCATGGTCTTGACAAGGAAGTCTGACCATCTTGTAGGTGGGCAGCCACATGATCATTTCACATCCCATGGGTTCCAGTTGGTAACGGCTCTAGTCCAGCGGTTGTCTCCAAATCGCATTACATGTCCAGCCCATCTGATTTTCGATGCCTTGGCAAACGAGACAGCATCCCTGATTCTGGAATAGCGACGGAGGTCGGAACTCCGGATTCCTTCTCTCACTTGAGTGAGGCATGATATTTCAAGCATAGTTCTTTTGATTCCTCTCTGGGAGACCAGAAGAGCATTCTCATCCTGCTTTCACAGGGCCCAGGTCTCTGAGGCGTATGTTAATGCAGGGAGAATGCTGGAGTCAAAGAGATGTGCCCGGAGCCGGAGGTTCTTTGTCCTTTTAGCTATTTCTTCGATGCCTTTGAAGGCATTTCATGCCGCTCTCTTCCTCCTGCTAACTCCAATTTTTCAATTGCACCAAATTAAGCGACTAATACTTCCCACTCCAGTTTCAGCTTCTTTCATGGCCCTAAAATTCCAAACTCCTCTCTCAACATGTTATTTCTAGTTTCCTTTGTAGATCATTCTTCTTCACTGTATCACTGTCTTCCCATTCATCATCCATTTGCTCGAGTGGGCACCGGTAACATCTCCATATGTCCTGTCTCATGCAAGTAGAGCCCAAGGGCATCTGCTTGCTCCAGGAACATACAGAGCCTCAAACCATTCCATCAGGTCATGGGAATGAGGTCTATAATTGTTACTGGTATTTGGTATATCAAATATGACAAGGGTAGCTTGCCAGGCTCTGCCGTGCAGGTAGCATACTCTTGTAGTCATCTCTAAATACAGAATTTATTGATGAACTGTGCGCCGCAAATGGCCCCGCTAGCCAGGCTGTGATAGACTGGCCTGCTGGGTGGAGTTTTTGATGAGGGGGAAGTCTGGATGTGGAAAATGGAGGCCCTCATGGAGTGGGGGGTCATCTGTCTTGTTGTGAGGCTCTGCTGGGGTGGCGGGCAAGGGGCTAGAACCCGCCATCCCTCCCCCACCTCGTGAGTGGCTGGACACAGGGAGAGCCAGTAGCAGCTCTTCCCCCATGTTTGTGAGTCTCCATCTACTTACATGTTCTTAAGCCAAGGTTCTTTCATTGAAGCCTACCACCTATCAAAAACTCCATAAAAAAAGCCTATCAAAAGCTCTACCACCACAGTCCAATACAATCAAAGAACTCTAGCTCTGGTCAGAATTTAGACCATACAAGAGAGCCTAAGTCTCCCACCAAAGAGAGAGGATCTCAGCCGAGAGGAGTCCTACCCAAAAGAAGGGAAAAAAGCCCTCTTCTTAAATAATTTAAATGACTTAATATATAAAGAACGTCCAAAACTCTACAACGAAACAAAACCCAGCAAGCATTCCCATAAAAAAACTAGGGAGAAGAGCTGGATAGACATTTCTCTAAAGAAGGTATGTGTAAAAGTGGCCATCAATATTGATTATAAGGGAAACTCAAATCAAAATGCCAATGAAAAATCACCTCACATGAGTTAAAATGACTTGTATCGAAAAGTCCCCTAGAGTATCCTAGCTGCATGGCAGAGCCTGGCAAGCTGCCCGTGTCACATTTCATATGCCAAAAACCAGTAGCAATTACAGACCTTATTCTCATGATCTGAAAGAATGGTTTGAGGCTATTCATGTTCCTGGAGCGAGCAGATGCCCTTGGGCTACACTAGCTGGCGATAAAATATATGGAGATGTTACTGATGCCAGCTGGCAGAAATCTATGAACAGGAAGACAAGTGATACAAGTGATACTTAAGTAAAATTATTTAATTAAATCACTGAAGGCATTTAACAAAAGGTCCAGCACAATGTAGGAAAGACTATAATTTGCTAGTTCTTAGTTTTAACCATATCTCATATGTTATTCTAATACTACTAATTAATACTCAACATGTCAATTTCATTTTTTTGTCTACACGGAAAGATGGAAACTCAGCTTCTCTTCCCTAAAAACTGGATAGCTATACTAACATAAATAGCTGTCAAATATAAAAATTTCTCTGACATGATTATAAGAAAACCAATAGCAATTTTGATAACCATATTAACCGATGAATGTGGAGACGATAGAGAAAAAATAGGGGGGGCAACACAAGATTTTGTTTACCGAATGCTCAAGTATGAATCACATGGAGTTTGCCTAGCAATTTATTTCCTCACTCAAAACTGAATTTGTTTTGTACCTTCTCAGTAAATGAATAATGCAGAAAACTAAAGAAGTTCTCGAGGCTAATTGAAAAACACAACAAACTGACCTCTTTGTCAAAATGCCCCACTGATAATTCTCAGTGCATATAATTTCCTTGAACTCAACTATTAATAGACTTTACCATTAGAGATAAATGAAGTCTTTTCAGCAGAAGTAGTAAGCAGACATAACTCTCTGCAGTATTATTTGGTTTGTATTGGTTTGGGGACTGCAGTGGGCTGTGCTCAGGGCTTCTGGCTCTGTGCTCTAGGATTACTATGGTGAGCATAGGCAGTGTGTGGAATTGAACCATGGTTGGACGCCTGCCAGGAAAGCTTCTTAGCATTCACTGTCTCTCCAGCTTCTTCTTAGCATTCACTGTCTCTCCAGCTTGTAAGAAGTTTTGTAATCAGGGAGGCCTATTCTTTTAACTCTGGCACCTAATAGTTATGGATCTTTGATTTTTGTTCTTAATTCTTTTAGATATATAACTTTTATCAAACTTCAGCATTTTTTTTTTGCTTTTTTTTTTGTATCATGCCCGGCATGCTCAGGAGTTACTCCTGGCTCTGCACTTAGGAATTATTCCTGGTGGTACTCAGGGGACCATATGGAATGCAAGGGATCCAACCCGGGTTGACTGTGTGCAAGGCAAATGCCCTAACAGCTGGACTATCACTTCATCCCCCTCAAACTTCTTTAGTAGCCCTTTTTCTTAAAAGTGAAAAAAATTACAGCATTGCTATACCTTGTACTGAGTACTGCACACATATTGCAGTTACTGTATTTGTATTTGCACTGAATTAGGATAATCTCCTTACTTATGAAAAAAGGTGAACTTCTTCACAAAATTGATGATAAAATGTGAATCAAAGTTTAAAGCACAATACAGTGGTTAATTTAGGTAGATGTGTCAAAGGAACAATCTAAATAAGCCACTTTAGAGGTTAATGTTAGGTGAGAAAGGGTATAAGACATGTCTGTGTTATTTTGCCATTTTAATGTGAGTCTACAATTACCATTGCAATTCCATTTCATTTACTCATCTAAAAGAAGACTACCGGAGATCGGTTATGTTAATAACACTATCCTAAAATGGCAGGAGAAAGCAGAGGCAAAGATTATCATCTCAAACTCAAGGAACTTGCATCTGCTCTTAGGGAAGAGGGAAGGGGTTTAAGTTTGTGAACAGGAATGTAGTGACAGAGCACTTAGGATGGAAATGAGTGTGGGAAAGAAATGACAGAGCACAGGAAGGAATAAGCCTGAGCATTCAGCATTGCACATGAGGAAACAGAACAGCAATGTCCTTCATTCCCAACACATCTGTCAATCATTTCGTTCTTAGTGAAGGGGTTAGTTTCAGCAAGAGGCACCCTAGTCGGCCAGCTTTCACCCCTCACCAGTTCAACATGATCCCACCAGGAAAAGCCAAGATGAGAGTCTATACCACCTAGTCAGTGGAACCATATCAAGGAACTGAAAGGACCAAAATACAAATTTCAAACCACATTGATACACTAGTTTTGCCATGTGTAATAGGAGAATCACATATCTTAAGAGTGGAGAGAATGATCATCAATATGAAATAACGTAAAGGAAAACTTTCATGGCACATGGAGATAAATTTGAATAATATAAAACCCAAAATTAATAAAGATGGAAAATACATCATAAATATATGCTCAACATCATCATTGGAAAATTAGGAGAATGAGGAGAATGACCGGAAGTCACAACCACATGCCTACTACAGTGATAAAAATTAAAGCAAACAAACAAATACAGCATTACCAAGACCTGAGCAACTGGCAGTCTCATATAATTGCAGTGAAGAATAGTGATATGGCTCACAACAACTAAAATGAGCCATTACCATATGATTCACATATCCAAAGGTTAATGCAAGGTAAACAAGGTAAATTTTACTCTAGATCAATGCAAACACATGGTAAGGCCTTTTTTATATTTGTTCTGTCTTTCATAGATGACATTAAACTTTTTATATATCATTAAATTTATTTATAGATAATCTATTTGAAAGAGACTATTTCATACTTTATTTCATAGGTAAGGAGCAAAGTATTGAATATTAAAAACAGGCAAGAAACAAACAGGGATCAATTCGAAGTCTCCAGATACCTCACTAGGTTTTCTTTCCTGGGCAGACATTTAACTTGCCAAAATGTGTTTCTTCAAATATAAGTTACTCCAGACTTTAAAAATACTCCATGCTGTTTCCCCCATTAAATATCTTTGCAAATTTTTTTTCTCAAAGCATTGATTCTGAGTTGTTGGTTTTTTTTTCAATCTCAGAAAAGGTACCATTTTTCTGAGATAATTGGCTAACCAGTTGAGTTCAGTATTTCATAAATGAATGCTATTCCTATTTTTTTTCTAAGAAAACAAAAAATAGTTTAAAAATAAATCAACAAATCTCCTGTTAAGCTACTGCTAAGGAAGGGTTCTTGGAGAATCTTAAGAAAAGGTCAGTATTGTTTCTTCCCGTCAAGTGTATCCCCAGGGAAAATAAATTAAATTAGATAGCAGGTCACTGGAAGCAGATATGTGGCACCATACTGATTTTTTTTTTCTTTAGTGAAACAGACATTTATTATTATTCCTTTCTTTCGTAGTGGAAGAAACACACATGATGAAATTTAAACCACATATAACAAGAACGTTATTACTCATTGTCAATGCTATGATATTCTCTGAAAATTAGTAGCAGATCTCTCCTCTACAGATTGAGTGATTAGCGGGACTTGAAAGACCAAAACAGAACACCAACACCTGGTCAGTGGTTCAGATGGGTGATCCAAATAGTCTCTTTATCTTTCTCTTTACTCTGAATGTTATTGGAGAATAAACTTCGATTAAGTAGGAAGAAGCTGACAAATACATACTGCAATAGAATTTACTTTACAAAAAGAATATAATGTAACTGACAACACCTTTAACTAAAGGAGATGTCTTATTTGGAGATAATACAAAGAACCAGTATCTGTGAGTATAGGCATTAGCCTAAATATGACCTGGGGGTCGGAAGTTAGGGAAGTTGAAAAGATGGCTGAGTTCATAGTCACCTCCAAAAAACTAAGTAGAGTTACGCTTTAGTCTGAAGATTGTTTGATGGTTAGTCAAGTATCTTTTTTCATGAAGCAAAAAGTTTAGAGAAAAATACTGTACCTTGAGTAATAATGCCAGATGTATTTTGAAGTCTCAAATGGGGAAAAATAAGTAGCAAGTTAGCAAAAGAGCTAAAATGAAGTGCTGTTTTCATTAAAGCATTGTCCTGGGGCAAGTTCATCACAGCGTGTGAGACAGCTCCATGGAGACAAAGGAAATTAAAACAAACAAGCCAAAAAATAGTATAGGTTATGATTGACTAATGCTGTTCAACTACCTCTTCTGGATTTGTGAACGTGGCACCATTTACACCATACATCTCCATTCGCTACTGGCAGACGAGGGGCCAGGGAATTTCTAGCAAGCAATGGTGATACAGGACTCCAATTCTTCCTTGGAATTTTCTGCTGTTTCTGAAAGTGTGGTGTGCAAATGCTTGGGAGTTATCAGAGATGTTCTGTGAGTTGTCGTTCCCTAGCTCAGTTCCAGGTTCCTTAGGTTGGAGCAGGGGTTTGTATCTCGAAGTTTTACTTATATATATTGTTGTAGGCTAAAATTTAAGATCCAGTGCTCCAGGTCTTTCACTTACAAATAAAAAAGAACGGACATTCTACCTATTTATCACAGCCTATCACAGCCCGCCTCGCGCGGCCAATTTCAGCCACACATTTCATCATTAAATGCTGGATTTAGAGGTGACTACAAGAATATGCTACCCAGCCGGCAGAGCCTGGCAAGCTACCCAGGTGGTATTTGTTATGGCAAATACCAGTAACAATTATAGATCTCATTCCCATGACCTGATGGAATGGTTTGAGGCTCTTTATGTTCCTGGAGCAAGCAGGTGCCCTTGGGCTCTACTTGCATGAGACAGGACATATGGAGATGTTACTGGTGCCCACTAGAGCAAATGGATGATGAACGGGAAGACAGTGATACAGTGATACCTATTTATTCCGTTTTACTCTAGTAACTCTTCTTATAAATTTAAGATATAGTCTGTAATTTGACCATGTTGAAGCTATGTAAAAACATGTCAAATAAAGAATTTGTAGGAAAAATCACTTGTATCACTTCACTTGTCTTCCTTTTTATTCATTGATTTGCATGAGCGGGCACCAGTAATGTCTCCATTCTTTTCGAATGAGGTCTATTATTGTTGCTGTTTTGCACAGCGAATATACCATGAGTAGCTTGTGAGGCTCTGCTGTGACTCTGGGTTCATCCCAGGGCACCCAGTCTTTTTCAATGTCAGATCATCAACCATCCAGGGCCCATGGGACCATATGTGCCACGAAGAAGGGTTTGCTTCTGACTATACACTCAGACATCACTCCCTGCAGACCTTGGGCTCTGGAGACCATATGGGGTGTCAGATTTGGAATCTGAATCAGCGTCATGCTAGTCGAGTGCCCTACCTACCGACTGTACGGACTCTCCTGATGCTTACAACATTAAAAAAGTCCCCTAAAATGAGGCCTCAGTGTATAAACTTCTACCCTAATGCTTGTTCTCTTCATATCAAGGTGTACTTTGTTTTTAACTAGCCTTAGTAAACTGAATAAATGTGTTTGATGAAATAACACTAATCTAAACTGAGCTTCTTTAATCAGGCCAAGAATATGAACCTTTTGATGTGAGATGAACTTGAAAAAGAGAGCTATAGAATAGTGAGATTTTTGAGAAACCAATATTCTTTCTATCTTGTCCAAACCCTCTCATTCTTTTCTTCATTTAATGTTAAATACAAGTTTACATATTAGGGCTGCACATATAATTAAAACTAGTGGACTAATCACTTGTCTAGTGGAGTTATACAGGAACTCCTTTAAATCTGTGCAGTATTCTACTGCTTTTAAGAAAATGTTTACATCCTGGCATAAAATGAATATGTATAAAGATACATTTTTGGAAGCCATAATATTTAATGAGTATTATATGTGCTTTATTATAGCCTTTTTTGTCCAGTTATAAAAAAACTATAGCTTTTATTTCAGGTCATTATATTATCTAATAGATTTTCATCTTATTCATTTTAATATTTTAAAACTTTATTTAGCACAATTGACTTGATGTTTTTCAATGTTTGACCAGTATAAACCCAGTATCTTTGGTAAAGCATTTTTTTACATATAAATTTAGAGACTGTTTAATTTTCTGTAGATTAATTTCAAAAATATTATTCATGGGATAGAATATGTCTTTTTTTTTTTGCTTAACAGGTTCTTTCCAGTTGCCATTTTATTTTTAACAACATTCTCTCTAGCAATAAGAACCCAATTAGCAATATCTTCACCCATACTGAATGTTGTGCTTGTTACCTCTAACTTTACTTATCTCTTTATTTCTTTTTTTTTTTTTTTTTTGGTCACACCCAGAAATTCTCAAGGTCTACTTCTAGCTATATAGTCAGGAATCACTCCTGGTGGGGATCATATGGTATGCCAGGGATGGAACCTGGGTCAGTTGCCTGTAAGGCAAGTGTGCTACCTGCTATACTATATCTCTAGTCCCCCCTAAATTAAATAAAACAATAATGTGTCTCACAAGATCTAAAGTTTTAATTTTCCAAATGAATAAATGCAAAAAAAGTTTCATGAGTATATTTTTTCTGCAGTCTCTAAGAACATATAAACAAACATTGTTCCTTTAGAAACTGTTAAAACAAAATTTCGATAGTTATAGTATCAGGTATCTTGTACATGAATACTAACATTGTGAGAATAGGGCCATAGGTAAGGAATTCTATGTTTATCAAAGAACGATGTGAACACAACCAGATGGGGCAGATGAGCTGCTGGCAAATGTCAGAGCACTGAGAATTGTTGGGCAGAGGAAATCAATGTCTTTCTGAAAGAATACAAGAGATTTTCAAGGATGTACAATGAATTGTGAGAAAAGTGTTTAAACAGGAAATGATGGATAGAGAAAACATTACATCCTTAACCACATGTCAGGTTGGGAAAAATTACGAAGTGGAATTTTTTGGTAGAACACAAATGAAATGCTCTCAGCTGTGATAAAACAGTCACATTTTCTTATATAAGTGTAACATAGAAAGATGAAAATGGCAAATCTTTGTAGTTTCGTATCAATTCCAAACTTCTTATAGGACTAACTTCCTTTTCAGAAAACCATATAATGAACTAAGCCTCCTGAGTAGCATCTGTGTGCGCATGGGTCTCCTGGCCCAGAGGAACACTAACTATTGACACAGGGCACATGCACACTACCCTCGTTCTTTTCTAAATTGGGAATCCTGGGTCACCACATGTTTGATTCTAACAGTTTGGTCTGCAGTAAAATTCTAACTGAAAGAAATGATCTAGGGAAGCCTCACCAAGTCTTTGAAACTATGCCATACCCCCAATCCCAGATATCTACTTTATAAATGTGGTGGACTCACAATCCTCAAACCTGCTGATATCATCATTGATTTAAGCATGACTCAACTTGAGCAGCAATCTTATTCTAAGCTCTGAGCAAGCAGTCACCTTTCCTCTCTGGGCCTCTTACAACTGAGCTGTCACTGCTGGAAGCGCTGGGCACAGCAGGCTGACGAATGCAGTCCCTCTGCATGGAGATAGGTCAGCTTAGAAACATGTCCGGGGTCTCCCTGAACGACCTGATTCAATGCTGGATAACCTTTCAGCAGAGAGAGTCAAGTAATAGCAGGAAAAGTCAGTTCTCTAGAGGAAAATCACATAAAAAAGAATGCCTCTGTGCCCTTTGAAGAAATTAAAGTTGGACCAAGATACCTTTGTTTTTCTCTTCGAAAGGAAATGTATTGACCCAATGGGCAGCTTCCAATCAATTAGACTAATTTGACTACTCTAATTCCTCAGAGGATGAGTTAAAAAAAAACTAGTGAGATACAATGTCACTTCTGATTTACCTTCGTGTATACTGGGAGTCTGTCATCCAGAGGAGTCACTTTGTCACATTGCATTACCTAATTGAAGAAACCGATGGCTTTACTTCAGAGAATGCTGTAACCTCTCTGAAACCAATTATGACACAAGTCAATTTACAATGTTAGCAAGTGTCTGTGAGTTCCCAAAGTGTTTGTTTGTGAATATTAAATAAAGCAAAAATGGCATGGAAAATGGATCAAGAGACACGTCAAAATATGAGGATGGGTGTCTTTGCTGGGATGCCACTGCTGAGACATACTATTTCCAAAACAGATTGTTGGCAGCAAATTATAAACTAAAGTAGCCTCACTGGGAAAATCTGTGAGAGAAAGTAATGGAGATGCAATGTTTTATAGTATTAGTCCTCTTGCAAAGTTTATCTGCTTGTTTCTAATGATATTTAATGCTTAATAATGCTATAATAACCCATTATAGCTATTGTTCCATAAAAAGAAGGCTGTGAGCATATGTGATATGCAATCATGGGTAATGAACAGGAAAAGGGAAGACTTAATTGTATATGTGGGGAAAGAATGTCAAAATACTTTTACAGGTTAAACTACATTTTCTTATGAATGTGTTTGGAAATGATATTCCCTAACAAGTCATCACCTAAGGTCAACTCTAACAGATCAATATTAAAGCAACTGCATTTCTTTTGAAATGAAATTCAGTTACTTTGGAAATCTTTAAGTAAAAAAAATGAACTTGTGCGACTTTTCCATTTCAAGAAATTAATTGAGAACTCAGCACCATTTTTTGTTCAATTGGACCACTGTTATTTGGCCTGTCTATTGTCTCTGAGGTTCTGACTATGTTCTCATTCAGAATCCTGTTCACCGAAGGCTAAAAGAGTAGTAGCTATGATCCAAGACTATGCAATGATATAGTGAAGTTGTAAATGAAAGAGACAGAGATCCTGCATGTTTTTATGGTCCAACTGTAAGGAGACTTGCAATAGCAGTAGAAGCCTAAGCTAAGTAAGTGCAACATATACTCATAAAAGAAAATACGAAAACTAACCTGGAAGAATAAACTTTCAAATGGGAAATGAATTGTATTTCTAGGAAATCAGAAACTTTGAAAATCCACAGTGGGTGTTAAGGAATAGTTGTTTGTAAGGAGTACACAAGTAATGCAGTTTTCAAAAAAATTAATGACTCATATACAAAAGGCTGCCGGACATCTAGCAGGGGTCATATCAAGACCCCCTTTTTTTAATAACAAGGCTTATTTTCTAATAAAGCATTGAAAGAACTCACGAATAAGAAGCATAGGAATCGAATGATCTATTTTAGATAGTGATGAGATGTTGGTGCCAATCACGTACTGGAATGTGGTGGGAGTTAAATAAACGTAGTAATAGTGTCCGATGAGGAAAATACTAAAAACAAGACTTCGTTGACACAAGTTCTATTTGGGCTATGACATTTCATCAAATTTGCTACACTTGAAGGCATGGAGTTAATATTAGGTGTTGGGGCGGAACCCTGGCAAGAGGACCCTCCCCCCCCACACCAAGGGATCTTAAGAAGTCCTTGACATGGGGCCACGCATATAAACCCTGTGCCCAGTTGCCTCTGGCTGGGGGCCGAAGCCCTCAGAGGCAAGTGCCCTTAAGCCTTTACGGACATCACGGAACAGCAGGACAGAGTCCAATAGACTCCGTAGCTGAAGCCGTGAGGTCTTTATCCACTCACTTGCACACACACAACTCGTTTTGTTCAGAGGACAGAATGAAGAGAAAGAATAGAGGAGATAAGACAGACCTAAGAATGCCTATGTCGCACTGGACACAGGAGGCAAAACCTGAGATGGCCTAAACTCCAAGTTGACAAATTGCTAATCATGCATCCCCAATAGAAATGAAGATTGGGTCCCGGGCAAGTATTGAGGTCTTACTTGGGCTGGTGCCAGGGACGAGGCTCCATGTTCTGGTGCGGACGTCCAGCTAGGAGATAATCAGAAATTCGCCCTCCTCCTCCCCTCTCCCTATTCCTCCATCTCACTGTGTTCGTTTTCATTCCCTTTCTACTCTTTCTTGCCTGCCTTTCATCCTAAATTCAGAGCAGAAAGACCTCTTAAGCCCCATGGGGCACTGGTCAGGCACCTAAGTGCCCTAGGGCACCTGATGCTTGAAGACTCCCATGTTAGGATAAGGGGCCGCCGCAACTCCCAGATAAAGTTGCGTTTCCAGCAGAAGAAAAACTCTGCATCAGTCAGGAACTCAAGTCTAAACACATCATATATCCCATCAATATAGAGGGAAATTTCTCCCATTTTTTTCTCCTCCTCCCTCTTTCTTCCCCTAACCAACCAGCTGAATATTCCTGTTGTTTTGCTCATGGGCAAACCAACCCTGATAGGCAGATGGTCAGCTACCCAACCTTAAAGGCCTTTGGGTGTCTCTTAAAGAGCCATGGCCTCATTTTTTTCAGAGGACCAGGTGGTCACAATTTGGGAAGTTATTTTAAAGTAGGTCTCCTGGGTCCCCACTAGAGACCCCTTCTTCTGGGACACAGGGGATAGGGTAGAAAAAAATATTTCATGACAAGTTGCAATATACAGAGGAGAGGCCCCTCCTGGATTATATACACTCTTCTGGCGATGAAGGCTGTTTCAGGGGAAGAGCAAGGTTACGGGGCAATGGAGACTAGACACAACCTCTTTCTCCCTCCCTCTGAATCTCTTGAGGCCAAACAAGCAGCCACTAAGGATCTGCCCCGACTGGAATCAGGGTAGGAAGGATGAAATAGCCCGGGAGAGTTTTTGGAGACCTAGAAAGGCCCCGTCATCCCTTCAGCCGCTGCTATAGGGAATACTTGTCGGTCCCCCTCCTAGGTGCCCCTTGCAGAAGCCTCCTGGTTATGTGGCGTTTCCTGTCATCTCAACCCCAGTGGAGGGGTTGCAGACCAGCTGCATGGTATCCTTGGGAGCACTGTGATTTAAAATAATGATTTAAAATAACTAAAAAAAGACGGTGACTGAAGATGGCCCCAACTGCCCTCAGCCGACACTATCTCACAGGGGCCTGGCACATCAACCCTGCACACGCCGATTGGAGATCCCTGTGTAGGGCTGTGTTACCCAAAAAATCTTATCAAGTGGGGCTCACTCATCAGGAGGAATGTCGTATGCAAGCAGATAGAAATGCCAGTGCCCATCCCCAGTGCCCCTCGCTCATGGCAGTTATCAGGTACTGCTGATCAATGGAGTACAGGCTTGCAGCAAGCTGTCCTTCCTCCTCCCTTATCAAGATCAAGTGTGACTGTTGGCCCTCGCATGGAGGGGAGAGGGGGGTCGCTGGCCAGGGCCTCCCTGACATTAGGGTTTTAATACAGAGAAAAAGAAAAGAGGTCTCTCAGACCAAGGAATCTAGACAGTGAATGGGTGAATTTCAACCTCCTTGCAAGGCATGAGAAAAAAACATCCTTTCTGTTTGTCACATGGCCTCACAGCCTGAGCTCACATTCTGACTTCTGGACTTCTGGACTCTGCCTTCATAATTAGATTTTGTAAAAGAAGGTGGGACATATTCACTTATTACTTGATCACTTGATCACTTGACATCCCATTATTCATGGATTTGCTTGAGGGGTGCCAGTAACGTTTCCATTTTGCCCCTGTCACATGCCAGATGCCATTGAGCTCAATGGCATCTGCTTGTTCCAGGAATACGAAGAGCCTCAAACTGATCGTTCAGGGTCTTGACACAGAAGTCTAACCATCTTGTAGGTGGGCGGCCACGTGATCTTTTGATGTCCCGTGGGATCCAGTCAGTAATGGCTCTAGTCCAGCGGTCATCTCCAAATCACATTACATGTCCAGCCCATCTGATTTTCGATGCCTTTGCAAATAAGACAGCATCCCTGACTCTGGAACGGTGAAGGGGAGGTCAGAACTCCGATTCCTTCTCTCACTTGAGTGAGGCGTGATATTCCAAGCATAGCTCTTTTCGATTCCTCTTTGGGAGACCCTAATAGCATTCTCATCCTGCTTTCGTAGGGCCCAGGTCTCTGAAGCATATGTTAATGCAGGGAGAACAGTGGAGTCAAAGAGATGTGCCCAGAGCCATTGGTTTTTTGTCCTTTTAGCTATTTCTTTGATGCCCATGAAGGCACTCCACACCACTCTCTTCCTCCTGCGCAGCTCAGTTCATCATTTTGAGTTCTTGACCTAGGTACAGATTTTCAATTGTCATTTACTAGTATCATTTGGGTGTGTTTCAGTTTATACTTTTCCTGTCCACTCTCATCCAAATTTACATAAATTCTGTATAGATGTGTATATTTTTATATCTATTATTTATTTCTTTAATCAAAAACATTCCTCTAAAGATATTTCCCAGGTAATTCCTCCTCTGAGTTTTTATTTTACTTTGACTCCTGAGGGAATGTTACCTCTGCTGTCTGGTTTGAGTGGGCAGTTTGTAAGGTGCACCCATAATCTCCAAGACGTTATGTGACCTAATACTATGGAATTCTCGTCCTACATGTTAATAAAAGGATTTTATCATGGTATCTGTCTTTCAATTTGTTCCAGTTAATCTCACTAACAGATTAATTCTTAATCTAGTTATTACCATCTGTGTAGACTGAAAATTTTCAAACTGTAAAATTTGTTTGATTTTGTTTATTAGTTGTTCCCTTAATATACCTTTCTCCTTTTTTAAAATTTACTGTAAGCAGTTAGAAGAAACCAGGCATGCTTTGTAACAGTTTACTTGGAAATGACTTCTGCTAAATATCCGATGGCATCATTTACACAGTTCTGCTCTCCACCACCTAACTGCAGGAAGCAATTGCTTTAGACTAATTGCTGCTATATAAAGCGCCCCTTCCTTTTCCATAACATATTCTGCCTTTCCTTCTGAACTTTCAACACCAAGAACTTAAGGGCTCACATTTCTATTATCAGATTGTGTATAATAATTTAGAAATTTAAGATAATTTATGTTTCTCTCTCTGTATCTCTCTCCTCCCTCTCTCCCTCCCTCTCTCTCTCTCTCCCTCCCTCTCTCTCTCTCTCTCTCTCTCTCTCTCTCTCTCTCTCTCTCTCTCTGACCCCGGAAGGAACTCAAAGGCTGATTCTTTAGCATTTGAAATACTGTTAGCATTTTGCTCAAGGCAATCTGGGCATTTCTATCATCTTGCTCAACATGTTTAAGGGTTTTCTGTAATGCCTAATTCCCAAGCCACTTATGCATTTTCAGGTACCTATTACAGCAGCACTCTACCATTAGGGACCAACAATTTTTAAATCTTTGTTGCTTCTGTAAAACATTTTCACAAATTTAGTATGCAAATTAGCCAAAGGCCAGCTGTGCAACTTGGGTCTCAATGTAATAAATTCAAGGAACCATTTGTGTCATTCCTTATAAGAGAACCTAGACCAGAAGTCATTGCCTAATTTTAGACATTCTTCAGTCCTTTCTTATTAAATTATTATTTCTTTATTGAGGTACCAGTATTTACAAAATGAATAATCATACTCTTTCAGGCAAACATCATTCCAATACCAACCCAACACCAGAGTGTGTACTTCCTTCTACCTGCTTCCCAAGGACATCATCCCACATACTGCAACTTATTAGTTGCAGTAATTTGTCTGTCAGGTCTACAGACAAATTGGTTAGTTCTGGTGACTTAGATCATCTGCAGTCCCCTTAGTGTGTTTTCATCTTTTGATCCCATATTTGGCATAGGTATCTGTCTCTCTCTTCTTTGTTTTTATTACAGAGGTGGTAGTATACATATAGGTTATGAGAGCTGGTCTCCTAGAATTCCACAAAATTGTAAATTAATGATAAATTGATAAAATATTTTGTTTCTAAAACATTATTTATGTACAGGTTTGCTAATGTATATGAATGTCTATTCATAATTATGAATAATTATGTGCCAATGATTTCTAAGATTTATATAAATTAGGTAAATTGTACAAATTTAAATTTTAGTTAAAAGTAAATAAAGTTAATGAAGGAAGAGATATTTTTTGAGTGCACTGAGCTGATTTTTGGAAGTTCTCCTGGAAGCTACAGTCAGGGACCACTTCTGATAGTGCCCGAGGAACCATGTATAGTGCCAATGAGCAAACAAGATAATCTTAAGTCCTGCCCCTCAAAGTGTTGCAGGTGTGGCTGTGGTGCTCAGCTGTGTTGGCAGATGACACACATGAGACAGACTTGTCTTCATCCAGGGCTCTGCCCCGTGGGCCTTGGAGGGTTGATGGTCTGACTTAGAAAAAGCCTGGCCCCACTTGGATGAACCCAGAGCCACAGCAGAGCCTGGCAAGCTACCCGTGATGTATTTGATATGCCAAAAACAGTAACAATAATGGGCCTCATTCCCAATGAATGGAGATGTTACTGGCGCCTGCTCGAGCAAAATGATGAACAATGGGAAGGCAAGTGACAAGTAACAAGTGGCCCTACCAAGAGTACTATTGCTCTGGCTTAGAGAGTTAAAGAAAAGTGCCGTAAATGAATGCCATATTTAATACTAAGTATTGAGAAGTGTGTCTTGCCTTTTAAAGAAACTCGTTTAATGCTTCTTGCAAGACTGGTTTCAAAGGCTCTGAAATCCCTATAGTGCTTCAAGTCCCAGAGCTCTGTATCATTTCTACAAATTTAAATGAGACTTTAGATGGATAACATATTCTTGGTGATACCTGTCTTTCTGTGTGTGTGTGTGTGTGTGTGTGTGTGTGTGTGTGTGTGTGTTATACGGTTCCATTCTCTTCTGGTTCATAGAGTCTCATTTGATGATCTGCTGTGATTATCATGGCCTTTTCTTTCTAAGTAATTTCCATTTTGATCTTAAGATTTAGCATTATGTTTCTATCCTGATGTTTGTCGTTTTGAGAACACTGTGTCTTGGATTTTACCTATTTGAATCTGTTTTCAGTGTGATTCTTTGGACCCCTTGGATATTGTTGCCAATAAGCCTCCATTCTGGGAAATTATTACCTATGATTTATTTAATCTGTTTCTTCATCAAATTCATCTTCCTGTTCTACACAGGAACTCTGAAATTCTTATATTGTTCCTCTTGAACTTATCCCATAATTTTCTGGTACATTGTTAATTT